>BCLG01004028.1:0-19002 GCA_001602295.1 Zoysia matrella
TCCTACCAGGCAAAGTAGGAAATATATTTCTACCAATAGAAATATATAACAAGAAAAAAATAAATAGACATAAAACTGACAATATACAGCCAGAACAATGACAATGAGGTTCAGTAATTGCCGTGAAAATCTATTGTTACAATAGTAAATATTTTTACAAATATTTTATTCATGTAGACAGTACATGGGAACTAATAAGGAAGCAAAAATATATAAATATAATTATATATAGTAAAAAAATTAACAAAGTCATACCTCTGTCCTAATACAAATCATTAGTCAAAGTCGTAATTAATGAATCTTAGAAATAGGTTTCTACTGAGATGGAGGGGGGTAACAAGTATAAAATTTCTTCTAAAAGAGTAAAATAAAACTAAAATGTAAAAAAAATTAAACTAACTTTGAACACTAAAATGTATTAACACATAAAAACACATGTACTGGGCAGAAGCAAATACGAAATCTCATTAGAATGGTGGGCAGGAAGAGGTTGGAAACTGACCTAAGTGTCAGGGAGGAGCCGAGTTGCAACTGGCAAGCTCCTATAGAGTGCTTGACGCCACCATATTTTGTTGGTGCGACTTGCAAACCAAGTCTCCCGCGCTGTGGTGCCGACACGGGCTGTGTCCCCTGAGCCCTGAGCGCATTATCCCACAGGTCATGGCTAGTGGTGAATGGTGATATATAAAAGGACTTGGTCCACAAACACTTCATAATTTAAACATTCTTTACAATATTTTAGTTAAAAATAAATAGAAATTTGATTCTAGTCTGATATGATTCTCTCCACGTTTATTTATTTATTTATTTATTCAGCCACTTTTCAGGCCTAGTCACGGCTAGAGCTCGCCTGCTCCTAGACTATGCAAGTCCATCGCTGTCTTCCTCGTGAACATTCAAGGGTTTACTTTTGTTTTAATTCTTCCCATCAATTTGCAATAGAAAAACAGTTGGTCGGCATACACCAAGAAACGTGAGTCAAAGAAAAACAATTACGTGGCCGAAAATGCGCCGCAACAGCTGGCGGGCAGAGCTATCACCCATTGATGAGGTTTTACGAAGATTAGTATACTGCGGAATTAATTCCGTTTTAAGATCAGCAGTGAAAATAAATTATGATAAGATCAGTGTTATCCAATCATAACATCTAGCCCACTACCGTTAGGACCTTGCCCAATCACAGAGATCAAATATTAGCCGGTCACACAAATCCTTTAGCTTAAGTTTGCTTGTTTATTTATTAGGAAAAATTAAATACTTTGGTTTTGTATGCACCAATGAAATTTCAGTTTGCAACCGAAAGTTCATAAGCGTCTCTAATCACAAGTAAATTTGGAAAAAATTCAAAAAAAAAAATTACTCCCTTCGATTTTAAAATATTGGCACCGTTAACTTTTAAAATCAACTTGGATCATTTTTATTAAAAAAATTGTTCAAATGCTTGAAACTTTTAGTAGTGTTTCAAATACTACTCATGATAAAGTAAATTATAACAATATATGTTATATTTATTAAACTTTTTTAATCTCTATCTCTGCTCACAGTTTTTTCTTTTCTACGTACACACGATAAAATGTCCCAAGAGAGATGGGTTAGAGAACGTGTATATAGAAAATACACAAATAATTATCCGTTCTTACAAATCTGACGGATAAAATCTCTTCACAGACACCCCTTACAAATCTAATGGACGAGCTTTCGGATCTCTCAGATCTTAGATCCACACGTAATATTGTTAGTTAACAAAACACAATTACTCAGAATAAATATATGAGATCTAAAAAAATTGTTGGAAAATAAAATACATTTACCTGAAATAAATATATAAAATCCAAATAAAATTGTGAAAAAAATTATTTCGTTTCTTTAGCGAAACAAAACAAATTCGGCCGCGTCTTGGGTGGGTGGGCCTGGCCAGTTTTGATTCGCCTGCCTGCTTCGCTTGAACGTTTAAAACTTCTAATTTTCTTTTAAAATTATTTTCTTGTTGAGCCGTCCCAAACAAATTTTAATCTATATCTATATATCTATATATACTTCTTAAAAGGCACATTTTTTCTATGTACACACTACTACAAAAGGCCCTTCACTGTCGGGTCATAAGGTTGTACAGTGTCGGTCAAACTGTGCGACACTCCTCACACGACACTGCTATAAACGGTAATCAATGTCAGACCGAAGAAACCGACACTAAATCAACTTATCAGTGTCGGTCAAATGACATCAACAGGCCAACACTGATAGCTGTGTCTTCAGTGTCGGTCGAGATGGCGACAGCGAGACCGAGACTAGCCATAAAAACAACAGTGTCGGACGACATGATGTCACCTGACCAACAGTAGTATCAACAACAGCAATGTTAGAGAGCATGATATCATCAGACCGACACAAGTAACTAAAAAAGCAGTGTCGAACGGCATGATATCATCTGACCGACACTAGTAACAAAAATAACAATGTCGATTGGCATGATATCTTTCGATCGACACAAATAACTATAGTGGCAGTGTCAGACGGTATGATATCATCTGGCCTACACTACTATTAGTTACACCAGTGTCGTTTATTATGGCGTCATGGAACTGCCACTGACATTTTCACTGTGGTTTCGGTTGTGTTGACGTTATGCAACTGACACTGCACTCACTACTAACAGTGTCGGTCTCAAGGATGTCAATTCTCTCGACATTATTTACAGGACTCTCATGTCATATATTATAACGTCACGTAGCCGACACTATTTCCTGGATTAGGGGTGTCGGTTTCTGTGACGTCACAAAACCGACACTTTCATGTATTTCAATAAGAGCCATCTTAATAACACAAATCAAATGCAAATAACAGATTAGTAAAATATATTGACAGAGACGATGTATTCACAAAGTGAATGTTTAGGGTCACATATGTACACAAGTTCATCTACTATAGCATCTTAATTTACACATATAAATAAATACTTCACATAGAACTAACAACTAAAATTTTATTTGCTCGAGCAACTCCAGTCTTATTCATTAATTCTTTTCTGCCCAGCCTCAAAGTTTTGACGAATTAGTTCTGAATTGTCTTATGTCCTGCACCAATTAGCAAGTTCTAGATGTGCTGCCACATTACCTAAAAAATAATAGTATTTACCCATTGGATGAATAAACTCATTGCATCATGAAGCGGATCAGCCGAGATGCAATGTCATTGAGTGTGGCTTCATCATATTGGCTTCCTTGCACTTGCACCTGCACCTGCTTGTCTGACTGCCAATATTAAGAACATAATTAGTAATTACTAAATGCAAATATCAATACGGTGTGAAAATGCATACAACAATATTATTAAAACTGCAAGTACTTACATTTTTCCATACATAATCATCATTGGGCAATGTCATGTATTTTCTACAGCTAGTTTCTATGTATTTGCACATATAGTAGCCACAATGCACACTACCAGGAGCCTGCTTTGCACACTTTGAAAACAAAATGAAAAAGTTAAAAGTTTCAAAGATATAGACAAAAATACAGTGATATAGATTATTCAATTATGGTGTAGTAATATCAGAAAATGTGTTTTGTACGATATTTTTTCTTTTCGTTTTGGATGGTGTTTTTTTCCAAGCTTGATGCAGAACTTGTAATTAAGAGTTGTCACCGATAAGAAATATTGTGTCATGATTATGAATATCAGATCACTAAAGAATTAAAATGATATTAGAGGTCATTACGCATCAAAGACTTCCAAGAAATCGTGTTTTGTACTTCTCTTACTATCAATAGAGTCAAATACCCAAGCCTTCCCATATTTTTGGATATATCATGGAAGAGATCCAATGATCACTATAACAAAAGAAAATGGTACAGAATAGAAAGACTTTTGCTCTCAGTGCAGGTTGCCAACTTAATAGCTTTCCAACGCTCTAAGGTCCTTGACTCGTATGACAACACATATCCGATATCGCAATTCACAAGATATATATGGTCCATGCTGCCACTCTCATCGCACTTAGTTCGCTTTCATCATCGAGCACAAATGCAATTGAAAAGTACATTGTGCCTACAATTTGATTATACTAGATTATGTTTATAATCCAGATGACATATAGCAATAGCAACCTTCCTATATATAGGAGAATTTACGACAGGTGTCATAGTAGTGTCGGTCAAAGATAATGTCAGCAATACCGACACTATACGATAACAGTGTCGATCGCTGATGTCATCAAACCGACATTGTAATTCACACAGCAATTTCACAGGATTCGCACAAGAATTTCACAGGAATCAGATCAAATTCACAGGAGAAACATAGGAATCAAGAATTTTACCTTTGTGTCAAATAAGGTCTTACATTGTATCCATAAACTAAATAATAATATGTATATACATAAAAAATGTCATATACCATTTCGAAGCCACAAGAATTGAGAGGAACAATGGTGGAAAAGAATGCGACTTACAGTTTGCAGATTGCCGAAATAGGGGAGGGGAGGCGGCTTACAGTTTGTAGATTGCCGGAATGGGGAAGGGGAGGCGGCTTACCGAGAAAGAATGGTTGAGAGTACTTACATTTGGGTTCTGGAGTGGGTGAGGGAGAGAGGAGACGCCGGGAGACCGTAGCCGTACGTAGCAGAAAACGTGGTGGGCGCCGAGATCAGAGGGGAACGCGCAGCAGAAGGTCGGAGAAGGATGCGCAGCGTGACCGGTGCCGGAGCCAAGGAGGACGATCGAGTAACCCCGGTCGGTGCCGGAGGAGAAGCGAGTGGCTGCGGCAGGTTTAGGGTTGGTGAAAAATTTCGACAGCATAACGACGTCACGCGGGAAATGAAAAGGCGACCAGGTTTAGTGTGAAACGATGCGACAAGTCCTACTTATATAGTAAGATTAACAATGTCGGGCACCATGACATCACAATAACCGACACTACAAACACTGTTAATAGCTTTAACAATATCTTTAATGTTTTTTCTCGAAGTATGTAATGATATTTGATCTACAATTTTATTTTAGTAAATTGTAGTGTGTGAGGAATCTGACAAATTTTTGTTTGAATTTTTCTGAGTACTTTCATGAAAATTTTAGTTCAAATGGAACTATAGGTTACCAATCATTATGGCACTATACGTTATAAGTACAAGAAAATGTTGAATGTAGGTTGAAAGTGATTACAAAATTTATAAAAAAAATATGTTATAAAATGAAATAGGAATGCTTATCATCTAGAAAACATTGTACAAAATAATAGAACATTTGACGCGTAAAAAAATTTGAAGTAATTTAAGTTGTGTTTGCTGAGCGACGTCGTAATTTCGGTCACGTCCAACTAACACTACAGAAGTAAAAGACCGACACTATGGGATTGCAATGTCGGTTTAAGCTGATGTCATCTTGCCTGACACTGTTAATAAGTTTAACAATTTCTTTATTGTTTTTTTTCTCGACGTATATAATGATATTTGATCTATAATTTGATTTTTGTAAATTGCATTGTGTAAGGAACCTGAAAAATTTTTGTTTGAATTTTTTTGAGTCTTTTCTTGAAATTTTTAGTTCAAATGGAACTATAGGTCACCAATCATATGACACTACACGTTATGAGTATAAGAAAAATGCTAAATGTAGGTTGAAAGTTATAACAGAATTTAAAAAAAACGTTCTAAAATGAAATAGGATTGCTTATCATCTAGAAAACAGTGTACAAAAAATGGAACATTTGGTGCTTAGAAAAAATTGAAATGTTTTGTTATGTTTGCTGAGTGATGTTATAATTTCGGTCATGTCCGACCTACACTACATAAGTAAAATACCGACACTGTTGTCATTGTAATGTCGTTTACTGGTGATGTCATACTGACCGATACTACTAACTAAACCCAAGTCAATCTCGCCTATATATATGAATCCTGCCCCCCTTGCTTCTGACCCAACAGCCGCCGCCCCTCAGGCGCCGCACGCTCCTAGCATCCTCCCGTCACGTCGCGCGTATGGTCCTTCTTCGGTTGTTACTTATGATGCCCAGTCACGCATGGGTAGCCTGGTGACTGGGTGAGCATATACAAGTTCTATATTTCGATTGTCAGATGTGTTTGCAACATAATTTGTTTACCAGATCTGTTACTCTCATTTGAAACAGGTTGTCAAATCAAGTTTGGTGCCCTGTTATCTCTGTTATGAGGTTTGACAGAGCTCGAAACTTTGTTCAAACTCTGTTTAAGAGGCTTGATGGAGCCTGGAACGATAGGGTCCGCGTGTACACCTGCTCAACGGTGGCGAAGTCCTCGGAGGCCAGTGCCTGTCACCGGTGGCCGACGCAAGGTGAAGAGCATGCAGACGCTCATCAACAACTTCCACATATCTCTCGCGCTTGCACTACTGTCATCATGATATTTCTAGTCTTCTAGCCCACATCTTTTACTTGATGTCCGTGTTCCCTTTCGGGCGCGGGCCGAGCCAGACCAGTGACAGGCATCGGCCTCCGAGGACCTCACCGCCGTTGAGTAGGTGGTAGACGCGGCCCCTGCACTTCCATGCTCTGTCAAACCTCTTGAAGACATGTACCCTTTTTGTAATAATTTTGTAAAATGTCAATACTGTAATTTGAAATGATACTTTTAATTTGTAATGATCTTGTCCATGTGTTCATCGAAGATTTTGGGATATGTTAATTGGTACTCTACTGTAAATGTCACTCAAAGATGACGTCAACATTCACCGACACTATTGCTAGTTGTAATATCAGTTTCTGATGACGTCATACATGAACGACACTATTGTACATTGTAATGTCGGTTTATGCTGATGTCATATTTGACTGACACCATTAGTTTTTATATAGACCATCACATATTATAAGTATGTGAAATGCTCGGTCCCACTAGAAGGATCCAACTGGTGCATTGGAATGTGAAATGCTCAGTGGAAACTGGAGCGTCGGAAGATGAGGAGTTCATCCAAGGGCTATAAAAGGGGTCGCAACTGCGCTCTTAGAACTATCTCGTCTTCTACGTCTCTTCGAACCATCTTCCAACCATTTTTCATCTTCGTGTGCTTCTTAGATGGCGGTCCATAGAGTGCAAGAGCTGGAGAGGCAGCTTTAGGAGTCGGAGGCTCTGCGGGTGTCCCTCCGATATGATCTTGACGCTCTGCGAGGGTCCCTCCGGCTTCAAACCGACATGGCATCGGACATCTTCAATAAGGTGAACGATGCTGTGAAGATGCTGAAACTGGGGAGTTTGCAGCTCCCTTTAGGCCAAGGGGGTCTCCTGCCCACTTCCTCTATGCCATGGGTCCGCTGGAAGGGATGCTGAGTCGTCTCCCTGAGACGATGGAGTCAGAGCGCTGAGAGCTGGCGCATGCAGTTGCGGACCGTATACTGTTTGTCATAAAGGTATGCTAGCCTGACTTCCCCTTCGACACCCTCGTTTAGCTGGCGTCCTATCTCGACGGGACGACCAGGGAGGCAGAGGCGAGCATCGAGCGATTCTCCATCGAGATGACCAACTTAGCTGTTCAAGAGGAGGAGGAAGAGGAGGACTCGGACATGGAAGAGTAGTTATTACAAGTAGTAGTAGTAGTAATTTTATAATTTTATAAATATTATGTTTTCAACTTATGTAAGTTTATAAATATTATTACTACAAGTTAGTAAAAGTTCTCGGTTTCTTGTTTTAATATCGGTTTCTGCTAACGTCGTACATGACCGACACTATTACTAGTTTTAATATCGATTTCTGCTGACGTTATATAGGAGCGACACTATTATCTATTGTAATATCGGTTTCCGCTGACGTCATACTATTCCGACACTATTATGTGACGTAACTTTAGTCCCATCTCGACTATACTTGGTAGTGTCGACCAACTTATAAGCTCTGCTTGTCTGTTTGTAGTCAAGGAATTGTGTAAACTATATGGCACAGGTTGGCAGTGGAGGTTACCCATAATCTGCGTAACCTCCACAGCGAATCTGGTCATATCATTATAAATTCTTCTATTTTAAATATATATATAATAGAAATAAGTTATGTCATACTTAACCGACACTATAATCGATTGTACTGTCGTTTCTGCTGACGTCATTTTGGACCGACAGTAATGCTTTATGTAATGTCGTCTGCCGCTTTTCTCATACTTGACCGACACTATTACTTGTACTTTAGTCTCACCTCGACTATTCTTGCAAGTGTCGATCGGTTTATAAGCCCTGACTTTCTGATGTTTACCGAGAAAGCATGTAAACTGTATGGCCAGATTGGACATTGCAGTGGCCGTGCAATGTTCAATGTGGACATATTGTTGTACTTTTTTTTTTCTTTTTTCATTATATAAATTATATATTACAACGTATGGAACATTAGTAATTTGGAATGGAGGGAAAAAATATTAGCCTTAATATCACAAAACAAGAGGACACATTTATAATATAATATTTAATAATTAGATTACAAATAATTCGATTACAAAACTATGAAATCTTTAATTACTTAGCTTGAACTAATTTCCCACGCCATCATTGCGCATGTAGGGAACAAGTGATGAATAACTGAGGCTTGCTTCAAAGATATTTATCATTTTTGGATTCACAAAAAAGGCGCCTCATCAAACTGGTCGTATTCTTCATCATGTGTGACATTATCAACCCTGATGATCCTTTGTTTTCTAGGGATAATATTGTGCTTCTTCTTGTGTTTGGGCTCGAGAACATAAAACACTTGTGCGACACGTTGTGGGAGTATCCATGGGTCATCTTTGTGACCTTTGTTGTTTAGGGACACAAGGGTGAAGCCCATTGTATCCACCTCTACACCTTGTGGGTGCTTGACCCATTAGCATTAAAATGCAGGGATTTGTAAAGTTGTTTCATAGTTGAGTTCCCAAATTTCATCAATGTATCTATAATATGTGTTCTTGTTCCCCTCACTGTCTTCGGCATCTACTCTAACACCACTGTTTTGGTGCTGGCTCTTGTCGTCTGCCTTGGTATAAATTGTGAACCCGTTGATGTCATATGTCTGCCATGATGTAACTAACATTAAGGGACCATCAGCCAAGAAATGTATCATTTTTTCATCTTTTGTTGTACCAATCAGGAGGTTTTGGTTCTTTAACCATGATGTGAAACATCTTTTGTGCTCTTTTATGATCCAATCCTCTGTGGAATGTTCATTTTTTTCACGAAGCTGTTGTAAGTGTTGTTTGATGTATGGCGCTGCAATATGTAACTAATGAAAGATGCTATAATATGCATCTTGGACTCTTACAAAACTCTGATAGTTGAATATTTTCCTTTCTTTTGTTCCTTTCCCTAGGAGCCTACTCTCGTGTCATGACACCGGCACACCTATTGATTTTTCATCTTTTATGTAATCGTTGTAGCACTCAAGAACCTTCTCAGTTGTGTAACCCTCTATCATGGAACCCTCAGGGTGAGCACGATTCTGTGCGTAGCCCATCATAATAGACATATAACGCTTATACAGATACGTGTGATGCAGATAAACAGGGCCGAGGACAAAAATTTGATCTGCTATGTGAATCATATAATGCTCCATCATATCAAAGAAAGATAGAGGGACACACATCTCAAGTTGGCACATAGTCTCCCTCATCTGTTTACGTGTCTTCTCCAACTCAGTAATGTTGATTACCTTCTTGGATATAACATTGAAGAAGTGGCACATTCGTATGACGACCATCTTTATGTATGGTTGTTTGACAACCCTGTTTGCAATAGCGAGGAAAAGGGTGAGCATGGTATGACAGTCATGAGTGTTGTACCTAGTCATCTTCAGCTCAAACATTGAAACAAGATTCTTAACATTCGATGAGAAACCTGTGGGGACTTTAACACCACGTAGACACTTGCATATTGATTTTTTTCTCCTCAAGTGTGAGGGTAAAGCTAGCCGTGGAAGGTAATACTTCCCATTTGGTCTTATCTAAGGATGAAATTCTGGCCTTATTCCCATTTTTCAAGGTCCCTACGTGCTCTAAGTACATCCTTTGTCTTGCCTGGGATATCCAATAAGGTACCAATCATGCTTTCAAAAACACCCTTTACAACATGCATAGTATCTATGGCATGACCAATCTCTAACTCTTTCCAGTATGATAAATATCGATTGTTTTTTAAACAGTACATCTCCTGGAGCCTTATCATTTTCCTTCCTTTTTTTTCCTTTCACTGCCATACCAAAGACGGTATGGATATTTCTTACCAATTCAAAAACAAATTTACCATCACGATTGATCGATGCCAAATCTTTCTCCTGTGTACCATCAAATTGATCTTTCATTGCACGATACTTGTGCTTTTTTGGTAAGAATCGTCGGTGCCGCATGTACACCAACTTACATGAGAAAAGAAGGTATATTGATGATGTTTGGTCCAGACATACTACACATCCTGTCTTCTCTTTTACCTGTCCAGTTAGCGTCAAGCGTGCGGGATTGTCATTGATGGTAACAAAAATCATGGCATACAGTGTGAAGCTCTCTTGTTTATAAGCATTCCAAGCACGGACCCTATCTTCTCATAACTTTTTTATATCCTCCATTAAAAGGTTCTAAAAAGACATCTATATCATTACCAGCTTGTTTAGGACCAGAAATAAAGATAGCTAACATAAGATACTTCCTCTTGTGACACAGCCACGAAGGTATGTTGTGTAGGCTTAGAATCACTGGCCAAGTACTACTTGGGTTTGCCATCTCACCAAAGGGATTTATTTCATCAGTACTTAATTCTAGCCTTAAGTTTCTTGGATCTCTGGCAAATTCAGTATGGTTAACGTAAAAGGTTTTCCATTGTCGAGCATCGGCCGGGTGCCGAAGCTTCCGTCCTTTTTGTGCCCATCTGAGGCCGCATGCCAGATCATGTGTTCAGCGTCTCTAGAGTTGAAGAATAGTCGTTTCAATCGATCTATTACTGGCAGGTACTATATCACAAATGCTGGAACTTTTCTATTGTCGCCATTTTGGTTATCTAGACTGCTACCAATGCTTTTCTTCATCTTCCTCCCTTTCTTTCCTTTTTGCTGATCCACAGAACCTAAATCGTCACTTTGATCATTTCTTTTGTACCGACTGGCATTGCACACTTGACATCTTACGTTGTTTGCGTACTTTTTGCGGTACAATATGCAGTGGTTCGGACAAGCGTGTATTTTTTGTATGCCCAGTGTCAATGGTGACAACAATTTCTTTGCAAGGTATGTGGTAGTTGCCAAATTGTTCGGTTTCGATAATAATTTACTAAGAGCTCTAGCAATTCATTGAAACTGGTTGGCCTTTAGTGTGAGAAGATCAAGCATCGTTTGCAATATCTTGCATTCCTTATCACAACCGTTTGATTCAGCGTATAGAAGGTCTTTCAAAGCCTTCTCTAAAATCTGTAAGTTATCTAAGCCTCTCGTTTTGTTCTCCGGTATTTCTTCGCACCCAATGTGGCGCAACAGTTCCTCGACATCGAAGCTTTCAATATTGTGACTTTCATGAAACACATCACAATCATCATTGTTTCTTTCATCACTCTGTTCTGTGTTGTTTTCTTCTGATCTTGGCTCTTCGATGTTGCCTTCACCTCTTACCCTCTCTTTATTGTATCCAATCATAACTTCTTGTTCTTCAGTGCTTGGTGTATTCGCTTGTGTCTCTTCATGTTTGGTCCATATTGAGTAGTTCTCAATGAAACCAATTTCTAACAAGGCTCACGGATTGTTTCAGGTGTGTCAAATATTACAATATTTTTTGCACTTCTTACATGGACACCATAATCTATTTGTTTTCATATATACATTTCTGGTCTTAGCGGCTTCGACAAATGAAGTGATATTTTTGAAATATAGAAATGGATTTCCGCCAGCACCATTGTGCATCCAAGATTTGTCTTCCATCTTCACAAATCACTAATATAAAAAAAATAAAGAGGAAGAAAATTATAATATAGAGGATATAAAATTAACTAGATATACAATTAATTTTTCACACTCTCCACTGCCCCCACACTACAGCAAGTCTGGCTTATAGCAACACACCAATGTGTTGTTGTATGCAAGAAATAGTGTTTCTACCATATTTAGAAACACATAAGTGTTGTTATAGATGGTGTTGCTAAGAATTAAACTGCAACACATGAACAAGTGTTTCTGTAGACAAGAGAATGTGTTGCAACATTGTGTCACCTGCAACACATATCTCTAGATCTAACAACACATACATTTTTTTACCTTAAATGAATGCATAACCTTACTTTAATTCTTTGTTTTTGAAAGTAAATGAATTTATAAACGATCATCTATAACTGAATCTCACCCAAGCAATTTAGAATAAACATTGAATTGTTCATCTCATTTTTTATTGATATAATAATGCTGACATAGTCAATATACCTTTTACATTGATTTCTATACATTATAATCCAAAAAAAATTGTACACAGCGGGAGGCCTTGCTGAAAGCTTATCTCAGAGGATCAGACAAGGCATATCATACATCATTCAAATTCTTATGACTCTATCTAATGCAGTAGCTAAACATCGGTTCACTACTTGTTGATACAGTTCCAATTCTCCTGCTACATCTATCCAAACATTGTTTGGTATGTAGTCTTGCCTTTTCATCTCGAAGAATAACCTTGTATCTTGATTCTTTAATATCCCCTGTGAAAAAAATTGGTAGGTGGAGTCAGCAACGAGAATCAGACTTGTATACATAAAACTACCTAAACATGGAAAATGCAGTGTCACATGCTGCTCATATTTAAGTACTGTCAACTTGAGAGGTGGCGCTGAGGATGGTAATGGGGATTCTTCATACTAATGATCTGTTAAACTGTCCCAGATGAAGTATTCTTCAGCAGATGAGATCGAACCTGGTTTCTGCAATGTCAGCGCATCATGGCTTCTCAGCACTGAGATCTAATAGGCAATGCTCTAGTGCGGTTCATCGACCAAGGAAAACGAAGGGCGCTGCTCCAATACCTGAATTAGAGAAGTTAGCTGTGTCAATTTGAACTGGCTATAATTAAGGTGCATCCCCGTCATCCATCACTGGCGTCAGCGTCACCAACTGCACAGGCAACATCGCATGCAGGATGAGGCTCGATGTGGGCGACTTGCTCGTGCAAAGCAGGCTGCGCGTGAATCGTAGAGGTGACAGGAACAACTGCAGCACTGGAATGACGCGGGGGAGGGAGTTGTAGCCTTAATTATAGGCACGATTGGCTGAGTGGACCTAAAAAGGTGTTCAGCGGTTACTAGCAGTGGATGGTTATTGGTATTTTACCCCTCCCTCCGTCTATTAATAAATCTTGCGAGTGGCTTGCGGGAAATTAATTGCTTCACTCGGGAATGCAGGATTGAAGTGCATGCAGAGGATGTGATAATTTGAGTAGCCATGCAGAGTTAATTGGCGTGGCTGTTACACACAAAATCGAAACGTTAACTGTGGAAAGGCAACAATCACTTGGTCTGTGCGCCCATAAAGTAGATGAAAGGAGTATTAAATAGTATTTAGACATAAATCAATCATATAATCTACTGTGATTCCTTAGGTACTCCTCTAGGATTGCCTATGAACATGCATCAGCGAACCTGCTCCATATGTATTTTCTTTATTTCATTTTCTTTTAGTTTTATGATTTTTTCTCAAGTAAAAGCCACATTGATAAATGAAATAACATGATGATATCAGTGATATGTGATGGAATAAAGAAGTATTGCAAAACATATTAAAATAGGATATGTCGTATGTGTTGCAAATATCCTCTGCAACACATTTAAGCGATGCTAAATATGTTTCATAGCAACACATGTCCTATGTGTTGCAAGAAATGTGTTGCCCAAAGTCTATCTAGTTGTAGTGCCACTCGCACCATAATGTAGGTTTTATTATATATGTAAACTAGAGATCTAGTTAATTAACTATGTACTAATACTTTTATAGATCAACAAAATTAGTTGGGATCTATAAAACCCACCCTAAATCTACGCCTGTACATGCTAGTTTTACTTCAAACTTCTCTCACGATATCCTGCCCTAAACCTACACTAAAACCATATCATTTGACCATAAAACTTCCAAACATGATATGCATTTACCTTCTGCAGCAATATCCTTTGATTAAAAACGGCCGTCCCCTCTAGTATTCCAAATTTTTTGACCGCCGTACGAACACACCCTCCGAAACAGAATCGAACATAGTACCCTGACGGGAGGTAGGGGACGAGTATTTATACAGAAAATACCAGTGTCAGACATATTAAGATCATCATAAATGACACAATACAGGCGATAGCAGTGTCGTCTGAACTACGACACTAAAAACCGACACTGCTAAGACACATTAGTTTCGGGTTTTTTTTACGTCAGCCAGCCAACACTGATATATTCATTATCAGTGTTGGTTTTTGTTAGATCACATTTGTCCAACACTGTAGTGTTTTTTCTAGTGTCCGATGTGGATGGAGTAAGCAATGATCGACACTGGTGTCGTGTTCTGTACTATTAGTTGCTCGTGATGTCTACTGGTACTGACACTGTTGTAGGATGATGTCACTTGCGTTCGACATTATTGGTGTTACAACAGTGTCGGGTCGTAATGTTGGAGGGCCATCGGAACTTGTTAGTGTCGGCTGTTACGTTCGGCCGACATTATTGTAATTTTTTGAGGGACACCGTAGCCTCGTTTTGTAGTACTGACACACAGCAAAATATTATCAATAGAGATGAGTCAGACTATGTGCACACGAAGAAATGCACTTAGAGTTGTTTTTTTTACAAACTAGTCTCAATGTACGTGCTAATGCTACGGTTTAAGAAAAAATATTAATTTTAAAAATAATTTATTTATATTAAAATGAATTTGTTTTATTTTTTAACAACTTTCTTTGGGTCTAGTATATTTGTTTCGAGTAGTTGTGATTTGTTAACTAACAATGGTTTGTGTGGGCTCATTATCTGAGAGATCCGAAAAAGTTCATTCGTTAGATTTGTAAGGGTGTATGTGGAGAGATTTTATCTGTCAGATTTAGAAGAAGAGATAACTCTGGGTGTATTTTTGGTGTACATGTAGTCTAACTCATCTCTGTTAGAGACATTTTACCGTGTGAGAATAGAAAAGAAAAATTATTCTTTTTAATTTTTTACAAATCTAACAGATAAAATCTCTTCACAAATACTTCTACAAATCTAAAGAATGAGCTCTTTCGGATCTCTCATATCTTCGGCCCACACAAACTATAGGTAGTTGACAAAATACAAATATGCAGAAAAAACATATGTGATGCAAAGAAAGTTGTTTGAAAATAAAATACAACCACTCAGAACAAATATATGAGATTAAAAAAACATTTTTAGAAAACAAAACAAATTCATTTTGGGTCATCCAGGGAAAAAAATAAAGAAAGTATATTTGAATGTTTAATTTGTGTTTAACCTTTTATGATGAAAAATGAGAAATTTGAAATTTGAAATTTTAATATTAATATATTATATTCTTAGGCCGCGTTTGGAACGGAAGAAAGATTCATATTACGGTTTTTTTCTGTGAAATTAAACTGATCTCTGTGAAATTTCTATGAAATTCTTATGTTCCAAAAGAGACTTTAAATTAATAGTTTCCTTTAGACCATAGCGTTAGCATAGATATCGAGCTAGTAAGATAAATAGTCAAAATTAATGTTAGAAGTCATGGTGTCAGTATTTTAAAACCAAAGGGAGTAAATCTTAGAAGGATTCGTACACTTATCCGTTATATCTTTATTTGTCCATTTATTTCTAAAATAAAACGCCACTTTAGCACTTGCGTTGTTTGACAAGTAAAAAACCACATCATGGTTGTGTGTGCGTCTTGTGAGATCGTGGGTTTGGTTGTTACTGCGTGCGTGTGTGCGTGGTTTATATCTCTACTCTTAAAAAAACACAAATTTTCTTTTCTATATACACACGATAAAATATACTCAACAGAGAGATTAGACAATACGCATATAAAAAATGCACTCAGAGTTATTTTTTTTTATAAATTTAACAGATGAAATCTCTACACAAACACTCTTACCAATATAACGGATTAGCTTTTTTTTCGATTTTCTAGATTTTGAGCTCACATAAATTATTGTTAATTAACAAAACACAACTACTCGAAACAAATATATGAGATACAAAGAAATACATTGAAAACAAAACAAATTTATTTTAATATTAATATATTTGTGTCCGGCAGTTGAGCTGCAGCGCAACGTGGGAGTCCATGCCATGCAGGCGAGCTGCGCGTGGCGGTTCCAGGGTTCGGTCTAGCGGCCAGTCCACGTGTGTGTAGTGTGTAGCATGCTGATGCACGTGTCAGAGTTGGAGGATATTAGCGTGCCTGACCGACGAGCGCAAGAGATGGCCAAGTCGGGCGCGCGCGAGGAATGCTCATGCATGACGAGGCACGAGTCTGCATCGTGCGAGTGGCAGACCCTGTACCAAGAGCCTCCTAAGAGGTGATTTGGGTTCGGCAGACTAGTCAGATCCTTTTCGCATGCTGCTGGAATAAAAGAAGAAAAAAAATTAGAATTTGTAAAGAAAAAACAAGTAAAGTAAATTGATATGTTTGATTGAGTATCCTTCAATCAGTCATAAACCTCTCTTTATATAAATGTGAGATGGTTTTACTCCATGAAGAGACGGTAATTTCAACAAAATCAAATTTCATCTCTATTGTAGAAAGTACTAAACTGGAACTTCTATAATGCTAAACCAAAACTGTCAGTTTCCTCGGGGTGCAATTAGTGAAAATTAGAACTTTCACTTTATGAAACCAAAACTTATGGTTTTGCAAGCTGTGTGTATGTTGAAAATTCTGTAACTTTCTCGTTCGAGCTTCAAATTACATGATTCATACATCCGTTTTGATCGTCTTAACCAGGGTTGCATTATGGAGGCTTTAAAACAAGCATTTTTTTTGCTTCATTTTCTTTTCTGCCTAAGCATCTTTGTTTATTCTAGTGAGTCTGCTAAAACAAGAACTTTCGCTTTGGTATATCGAAACTTCTAATTTTTTTTCTTTAATGTCAATTTTGGTCGTCAACATTTTTCCTCCTCTGCCCAGTGCACGAGTGTGAGACAGAGAGCTCTTGGGCTGATCCAACAGCGTATCTTCCTGAAACATGCATATGACCACCAACTAATTAAGAATGC
This sequence comes from Zoysia matrella, assembly GCA_001602295.1. NCBI lineage: Eukaryota > Viridiplantae > Streptophyta > Magnoliopsida > Poales > Poaceae > Zoysia > Zoysia matrella. Next base: position 17,171 of record BCLG01004028.1, read on the forward strand.
ACATCAGCGCCTCCTCTTTGAAAAGAAGGCATACAACTAGTTAAAAGAATGTGGATAGCCTTCTAGAATTTTATCTTCGTACCTTTTATAAATCTTGCACTTTGTTTTCTGTACAGATATAGTGTCATGTTTGGCTGTCAGTTACCAATGTGAATTGTCCAAATATCAATATCCAGCACTATGGCCTATATATATACCAACTAAAGTAAGGTGCTACGAAGATATAAAGAAGCGTTTTCACAAGGCATTTGTGAAGCGATCATGATAACAAATTGAATGATGCAGTAATATATTCCCTCCGTTCTTTAATTGATGTCGCTGTTGACTTTTAAATTTAACTTTGACTATTCGTTTTATTCAAAAATTTTTGATAAATTTCATACATTTTGATATAATTTAATTTATCATTAGACTTATTTGAATCACAACTTAAAATTTTACACATTCGAGCAAATTTTTTGAATAAAACGAATGGTCAAAGTTGATTGTAAAAGTCAACGACGACATTAATTAAAAAATGGAGAGAGTATATAATGAATGGAATTATGAAGATCATCCAGGAATTATTCGATGTCCCAGCTGCATGCGACTTCAGTGCTCAGCTCAGTTCTTGGTCATGGGTGCGCATAACCATACACATCCTTTGAATCTAGCATCACTGCATCAGGTATGGTCCAAGACAAGGAAGTCCATGCATCAAGGACACAGGGAACAAAGTGGTGGTACTAGTGTTAAATTATAATTGCTCTGGGAAATGAAATTTTCAAAATATCAGAAAGTGCTAAGGCTAATAGAAGTCATACCATCTCCATATATACAATGTCACATATTTATATACAAAGAACATTTTAAAAAATATTATCAGATATGAATTTAAATAAGTCAAAGAAAAGATAGTCCAAGTGACTTCCAGCTATATACGCACCGATGACACGCCTGTTTAGAGTTCAATGATCTGCGGAGTAAATGTCACAACCATTTTTTATACATCTGTTGTGATTTTCAGATCAGCTGCCTCGATTGAGTGTGCACTTCCGGATGTAATTTCACGCTTTCGATCCAAATCTACATGTTGCCAATTATGTCCTATATTTTTTTTTCACATTTAAACCGACATGTTATATCTGTAGGCTTCGTCCTTTGTTCCCAATGTACTCCCTTTATAAAATATATCTATTTAGTGTTTAAAACTTGCCCCAAAATAGAGATCCTAAGAGGTCAGGTCTGCTTTTGGTTGTTCTTCCAAAAATACCAGCACTGTGAGGAATGTAGACATTTTTTTATCCATTAATTACCTGCTCTATCCCCAAGCTCATCAGAAGATTCAGAACATGAGGGGAAGATCTGGAAATATAAGTTTTATATTTATCAAACTATAAATTATATATTATGAAAATAATTTTCATGATGAATCTGAAAATATAAGTTTTATATTTGTCAAATTAATTAAATTTATATAAATCATTTACTAAAGTCGCAGTCAATGAATCCTAGAAATAAGCTTCTACTGAGATGAGGGGGGTAACAAGTATAAATTTTTTTCTAAAAGAGTAAAAATAATGAATTAAAATGTTTTAAATAAAACTAAAATGTAAAAAAATTAAACTAACTTTGAACACTAAGATGTATTAACACATAAAAAACAGGTACTGGGCAGAAGCAAAAAAAGAAAGCTCATTAGAATGGTGGGCGGGGAGATGTTGGAAACTGACCGAAGTGTCAGGGAGGAGCCGAGTTGCAAGCTCCTATAGTGTGCTTGACGCCACCCTATTTTGTTGGTGCGACTTGCAGACCAAAAGTCTCCCGCGCTGTGGTGCCGACTTGGGCTGTGT
>BCLG01004028.1:22159-42411 GCA_001602295.1 Zoysia matrella
CGACATGCAGGACTTGATCAACAGGTTGATTTTCGACCTGACCACCATCTCGATATTCTGCGTTGACCCTGGTTGCCTATCTGCCGACATGCCGCCTATGCATGTGGCAGCTGCCATGGACACGGTCATGGAGGTCGGCTTGTTCCGGCACATACTGCCAGCTCCTTGCTGGAAGTTGATGAGAAGGCTAAACATTGGCCCGGAGCGTAAGCTCGCCATTGCGCACAAACAGTTGCATGGATTTGTAAAAGAGATGATGGGGAAGATGAAAGCTAGGAGCAATGACCAGGACGAGGTGGCCGCCGTGGATGTTATTCTTTCTACTGACCCAGCATACAATGATGGCTTTCTCCTAAGTAAGACTCTGCTCAACTACGTGGTCGCTGGGAGAGACACCGTGGGCACATCGCTGCCTTGGGTCTTCTACAACCTCGCCAAGTGCCCCCATGTTGTCTTTGCTATCCGCAAGGAACTAGCACCCATCGCGTCTCGAAAAACCACCTCATTTGTTTCTAGTGGCACCAACACCATCCTATTCTTTGAGCAGGAGGAGACTAAAGATCTTGTATACCTTCAGGCAGCCTTGTATGAATCCCTTAGGTTGCACCCACCTGGCCCTTTCGAGAGAAAGATGGTGCTGACTGCTGACTTGCTACCAAGCGGTCACCAATTGCAGTCTGGCGAAACCATATTGATCTCCATCTACGCAATGGGTAGAGTGGAAAGCGTGTGGGGGGAGGATTGCCACAAGTACATGCCGGAGAGGTGGCTCTCCGAGGATGGATCCAAGCTCAGGTATGTCCCAGCTCACAAATTTATGGCATTTAACTCAGGACCGAGGATGTGCCTCGGCAAGGACATAGCAATTGCACAGATGAAGACCGTTGTTGCCGCGGTGATATGGAATTTTGATGTGGAGATGGTGGAAGGGCAGAGCATCCAGCCAAAACTCTCGTGTACTCTGCAGATGAAGAACGGGCTCATGGTGAGAGTTAAAAAGAAAGAGGAATGATGCATATGCTGCTATAAGCATGGTGAAATCCTAAATAAAATCAGCTAGGCGCAAAGCAACCATGAACAAAAGCTTCTGAGCAAACAGGGTGCAAAATCTCCAAGTTCACAAATACAACTTTTATATAATCTCAACATCGGCACAAAAGAACCTAATTTTATGAACCTGTATTCCTCTAAGTGTAATATTGTATGTATCACAAGAACATGCCCGTGATTTACATGGTTAAAAATAAATCATTTGTGTATCATTTATATTTTTATGTGCCACTATTTTCAATATATATACATTTGAATTTTATTTTCTAGATATATTAGCTACAGATCTAGATGACTATTAATGCTAATTGGTCTTGATGCTAATTGGTCCAAAATTCAGATAAATAATCATATATAAAAAAAAGTACGTATACATACATATAGAAAAAAAAGCTTGTGAGAAACGGGGTCTAAAATCTCCTAGTTCGCAAATACTTCCATATAATCTCAACATCGACTTAAAAGAACCTGTAGTTATGAACTTGTATAACTGTAAGTGTAAATACTTTATGTATCACGGGAAGGATGCATGTGCTTTACCATGGTTAAAAATAAATTATTCACAAATCATATTTCTGTGTGCCACTATTTTTCAATATATATGCATATGAGATTTTCTTTTTGAGATATGTTGTCTATAGATCAGGATGATTATTGAAGCTACTTGGTCGGAAATTCGGATAAATAATCAGATATCATAGTACTATACATATATCAATTTACAAAAAAGGCTCATAAGAACGGATGTGTTACCATCCGCTTGGGCTATTCTACACCCAACCTCCGCCCATCCAGACCCCGAGTAATTGGGCTCAATTTCAATATTGGGCCACACTTCCCACTAATTTTACAGGCCGCGTCTAACTCACCCCGCACTTCCCAGCTAGTGGGCCACGCAAGAAACAACATTAATTAGGCCAGGTTATGGGATTTAGTTTGTAATTTTCAGCTTCAAATAGATTTTTTCTTATAAACTTGTAACTTCAGTTTTGAATCTGTTCAAAATATCATATTTTTATAATAAAAAAGATCTCACATGAATATAATTTTTTACTTTTATATTTTAAAAGTTCCATCTTAATAAACTGAATGTTCTAGCAGTAAAATTTAATTATTTCAGTGGTAAAAGTAAAATATTCGAGCAATAGAAGTTAATTGTTTCAGTACTAAAACCAATCTGGTAAAAAAAATATTGTCACACCAACTAAAAACAAGTGCAACTAGGAAACCAGGTCAACTAAAAAAAATTTTATGGTTAATTTTAAAATAATTAAGAACAGTTGCAACTAGGAAAAATCTATTCCTACCAGGCAAAGTAGGAAATATATTTCTACCAATAGAAATATATAACAAGAAAAAAATAAATAGACATAAAACTGACAATATACAGCCAGAACAATGACAATGAGGTTCAGTTATTGCAGTGAAAATCTATTGTTACAATAGTAAATATTTTTACAAATATTTTATTCATGTAGACAGTACATGGGAACTAATAAGGAAGCAAAAATATATAAATATAATTATATATAGTAAAAAAAATTATCAAAGTCACACCCTAATAGAAATCATTAGTCAAAGTCATAATTAATAAATCCTAAAAATAAGCTTCTACTGAGATGGAGGGGGGGGGGGGTAACAAGTATAAAATTTCTTCTAAAAGAGTAAAATAAAACTAAAATGTAAAAAAATTAAACTAACTTTGAACACTAGATGTATTAACACATAAAAAACATGTACGGGGCAGAAGCAAATACGAAATCTCATTAGAATGGTGGGCAGGGAGAGGTTGGAAACTGACCTAAGTGTCAGGGAGGAGCCGAGTTGCAACTGGTAAGCTCCTATAGAGTGCTTGACGCCACCATATTTTGTTGGTGCGACTTGCAAACCAAGTCTCCCGCGCTGTGGGGCCGACACGGGCTGTGTCCCCTGAGCGCATTATCCCATAGGTAATGGCTAGGGGTGAATGGTGATATATAAAAGGACTTGGTCCACAAACACTTCACAATTTAAACATTTCTTTAGTTAAAAATAAATAGAAATTTGATTCTAGTCTGATATGATTCTCTCCACATTTATTTATTTATTTATTCGGCCACTTTTCAGGCCTAGTCACGGCTAGAGCTCGCCTGCTCCTAGACTATGCAAGTCCATCGCTGTCTTCCTCGTGAACATTCAAGGGTTTACTTCTGTTTTAATTCTTCCCATCAATTTGCAATAGAAAAACAGTTGGTCGGCAAACACAAAGAAACGTGAGTCAAAGTGAAACAATTACGCGGCCGAAAATGCGCCGCAACAGCTGGCGGGCAGAGCTATCACCCATTGATGAGGTTTTACGAAGATTAGTATACTGCGGATTAGTTCTGAATTGTGAATTGTGATATGTCGGGCACCAATTAGCATGTTTTGAATGTGCTGCTATATCACCTAAAAATTCATAATATTTACTTATTGGATAAATAAACTCATACATCATGAAGCAGATCATCTGATATGCAATGTTATTGAGTGTGGCTTCATCATATTGGTTTCTTTGCACTTGCACCTGTTTGTCTGGCTGCCAATATTAAAAACATAATTAGTAATTACTAAAATGCAAATATCAATACAGTGTGAAAATACATATAATAATATTACTAAAATTGCAAGTACTTATATTTTTTCATACATAATTATCGTTGGCAATGTCATATATTTTTTACAGCCAGCTTCTGTGTATTTGTACATATAGTAGCCACAATGCACACTGTCAGAAGCCTGTTTTGTACACTTTAGAAACAAAATGGAAAAGTTAAAAGCTTCAAAGATATAGACAAAAATATAGTGATATAGATTATTCAATTATGGTGTAGTAGTACCAAAAAATGTGTTTTGTACGATATTTTTTCTTTTCGTTTTGGATGGTGTTTTTCTCCAAGCTTAATGTAGAACTTGTAATTAAGAGTTGTCAATGATAAGAAATATTGCGTCATGATTATGAATATCAGATCACTAAAGAATTAAAATGATATTAGAGGTCATTTGTTGCGCACCCCGTTTCCGAGATGCACTGTGATACACGTATCAGTCCCTGGATCAGTAGCTGATACGCACAACACAACAGAATATATATCGAAAGCATACTTCGAAAGGAAAAACTAACCTGAGACAGAACTTTTAGTGACCACACCATGAGGATCTCTACAATCCTACACCGGTTGACCAACTAAAAGCAGAGCAGACAGTGAACACCAGGGCCCAAATCCACAAGCAGAATTGGGAAGCAGAATGAAACCAGCACAACATCTATGCGATCCTCACTGTCTAAAACCACAAATGCAGACGGGTGAGTACATAAGGTACTCAACAAGCTCCAACACTAAGCAAAGGCATAGCTATAGATGCACATTAGTTGTAGCAAGGATGAGGCAGCAAGGTCCATGTTGCAAAAAGCCAGTTTTATGCAAGGTTCATTACAGAAGATTTCAAAAGGGAGTGAAAGCATTTATTATCTACATATTAATAAGTTAGACCTGGGAGAGTATAAACCATTCCCGCCAGTTCCCTAATTTTTAACTGGAAGGGCCTCCACTATCCCTTCCAGACACTTTCCAAAACACGGGTAGCTACACACACTCACACATCAAGGCAGTATAGAAAATCTAATCGTAGGGCGGCCGAACAGTAGCATGTCAATACTGTGACAATGGCCTATCCGGAAGGATTTTTAACTCTACAGAGGTTGTACACTGTACCCACAGGTTATGCTACTCCTGATCATTAGAGTTGCATAACGCCTCTCCCACATCTACGCAGTTTTCCACAGATTCCATCCAAGGTGCAAATAGAGGCCATCCCTCGAGATTTTCCAGGCCGTCGATAACGCGTCGGTACATTCTCGGAGCCGGGTCGTGAATATCCACCACATTCACGCCTTTTCCTGATCCCCTCCAATCCCCGGGTATTACCAAACTAGGGGCTATATCCGCGGGCTTACGCTCCCGTGACGCGAGCAATTACCGTCGAAGGTCAGGCAGCGAGTTATCTCATGCCCTTCTCTTATTCCTTTGTGTCTTCACTACCGACCCCTCCCCCCAGTGGTTTGATGTGGAAAGAATACGTAGAGAGAATAAGTCCTGCCCAAAATGTACAGGTTCTGTGGTTGCACAGGAATTACCAAGTCGAGGGCTAACGAACCGGTCCTTATATGGCAGGGGTGGCGGTCTCGTCCACGGCAGGTGGACCACAGCGAAGACTACACACCTATCACCATCACCTCAGGTGAGCCCCACCCCACGGCCAGAAACATCTCCTCTTCACCTAGCACCAGTTGTTTTAATCCCGCCCCCTTTTATTTGTACTCACACCACCAAACTTTTTCAACTCCTTTTGCAAATTAATGGTATATGGTACGGCGGTGCGGAGCACCGTAAATGGGGTCCTAAGCAGATCTAGTGCAAGGTAATATCCGTTCCGTAATATCCGTTCCGTAAAACTATTTAAGAACAGAATCCCTATGGCTATCAAAGACACTTCGTCAATGGTTTTCAAGGAAGGTATTTATATCTATATAGCAAGTTACTGACATAAATATAAATACCTAAGAACAAGTAGGATTATAACTAACACAACGTTTCAAACCAAGATATCATACGTAGCAGAATAAATAGGCACTATAGGAGCATTAGCAAAATATAGGTTCCAGTATGAGGTTAGAGCTTGCCTGCAAATTTCTTAATCTTCAAGCTTGAGGTTGAAGGCTTCTTCTTCAAGATCTCAATCTTCAATCTCTAGCTTCGCGCCCAATCTACGAGCTTCTCTTCATACGTAGACCTTCTGGTCTCTCTTGAGGCTTGACTCTTCCTTACACTCAGCGTTATCTACGCGAAGGAAAAGCCTAATAAAACTACTGCGAAAGAAACACAACTCAAGAAGAAGCGATAAAATCCAAGAACTCCAACTAAGAACCAGATAACACCGCGAGGAAAACTTAGGGCAAGTCATGCATGATGCGGTGATTAGTTATTACGAGGAGCGGTGAGGCCCACTAGCATGGCTATTGGAGAGGCATGTGCATGTGTAGTCCTGTGAATGGTACATCATTTTATGTAGACCTTAATTTAGGACCATTCACTACTTGTTGGCCATTAGAGTTATTCTGATTGATACCTAGTGATTAAACTATATCATGAGTGCATTGTGCGTGCTTCTATGTCGTGGCTCATGACCTGAGTTATCCATGTATATTGTGCACTTGCACTTATCGTTGGCCTGTGCTTATATCTATGTATCATGATTTCGAATGTGAGCGCGACTTAAAATTGCACGTGTGCCGGTGTGTACCGTTGTAAAGTGAAATACACAAGTATTCTAATTAATTTATGCTTACTTCCTATAATGCCCGTAGGTGGTCAAGTATTTAGCTTTTAACTATCTAGTTACATCATTAGTGCTAGTAGGTGGTACGTGCACTAGCGTGTACTGATGTGTTACACATGCTTTCTAGTGAGTATTTCTTGATTCTACTATACAGTTGAACTCCTACACTACATAAATGGCATTAACTGTGATGTGGTGATGGGCATATTGCTACGGTTAGTTATTTAGTTTATACCTATATGAATGTACTACTTTAGGTGATTAATAGTTAATTACCTAACTTATTTTATGTAATTAAATTACTAAAACTAACAAGTGGCACAAGTGCTAAAAGGTGCCCTTACATGGGTGACTGCATGGCAGGTTGCTTATGGGTTGCTAACTAAAGTGTTTACTTACTTCCTAGTATTTAGTTATTAGTGTTTAACTATTAATTCCATTATTCTAATTTTAAGTTAGATTATTCAGTGCTAACATGGGTGCGCATACTAATGTGTGCTAAATAATGGGGTTATGCTATGCTGTGGCGTGCCTTAGCTAGTATAAATCTATACTTAAAATGCATCATAACTAAAGACTTGCACTAACAACGATAAAACAAAAGAAGGAACAACGATTAAACTCGACGAAGAACTTACTAATAAGCAAACCAGCATGAGCAGATGTTGGCTGAGGTTTGGATGATTCGATGCTGTGGAGCTCGAGATAACAGTTCCAACGGTGTCAAACTCACTGAAAAACGGAGTTGAGGGGTGGCGGTGGTGAGACGAACAAGATGTTCACGATGGAAAACAGGAAATCTCCCTCGCGGACACGCTACCCGACAGGTGTCCACAGCTGTCGGGTGTGTGTGTGTAGGTGAGAAACAGGGGACGAACTTCGTGGTGATGCTGTCAGCTGGTCTGTGACCGAAAACTGGCAAAGGCTGCATGGACACATGGCTCGGCCTGTGTCCACGACCTCTAGGCACCTGCATGTCCAGAATCGATGAAAAATCATGTGGACACGTGGTTCGGCCTGTGTCCACAGCCCCTGGACACACGGGTGTCCAGAATCGGGGATTCCTCCGTGGACATAGAGTTCTGTGACGTGTTCATGGACACGTGAATATATGAGCTGTAATCGTGTCCGTGGACACGTGGACTGTGACCGTGTCCATGGACACGTGAACTGTGATGTGTCCGTGGACACGTGAAAGTGAAAGTTCGGAGATTCGTGAACACGTGAGGGTGAAAGTTCGGGATTTCCGTGGACATGTGAAATCGTGACGTGTCCGTGGACACGTGGACATGTGAAAACTGTGACGTGTCCGTGGACACGGGAAAACTGTGATCGTGTTCGTGGACACGGAAAAACTGTGACGTGTCCGTGGACACGTGGACACGTGAAAACTGTGACGTGTCCGTGGACACGAGAAAACTGTGATCGTGTCCATGGACACAGGGACACGTGAAAACTGTGACGTGTCCGTGGACACGGAAAAACTGTGATCGTGTCTGTGGACACGAGAAAACTGTGATGTGTCCGTGGACACGTGAAAACGGGAAAACCGTGACGTGTCCGTGGACACGTGAAAGCGTGACGTGTCCGTGGGCACGTGAAAACTGTGACGTGTCCGTGGACATGTGGACACGTGGAATCGTGACGTGTCCGTGGACACGTGAAAACGGGAAAACCGTGACGTGTCTGTGGACACGTGGAAACGGGAAAACCGTGACGTGTCCGTGGACACATGGACACGTGAAAACTGTGCGCGTCCTCCGAGTCCGGTAGTGACCCGACTGGGGGTCACGGAAGCGTGACCGTGTCCAAGCTTGTGGACACGAGGTCCGAGGCTAGTGGTGACCCGGCTCGGGGTCACGAGATTGTGACCGGGTCCAAGCTCGATTCGGGGTCACAGAAAGGTGTCCGTGCCCGAGCTTCAGGACATGTGTAAACAGGTCGGGTGTCAACTGTGTCTTGGACACTTGCCGATTAGGGAGCCTAACCCTCAGGGGTGCGTGCGTGTGTGGGTGCTTCAGTAATTCCAGAACCGTACAGGAGCTTTGCTGTAACAGTGAGAATGACTAAATTGTAAATAACAAAAACTCCCGGAGGACCAATCCGTGATTTGATCAAGTACTACTTGGCTCAAGAAGTTGACTGACAAATTCTAAAGGAATAAAAGGGGCTTCTTTGCAAAAAAGAACATTACCAGGAAGTCCCCATTTCTCCCCTAATTGATTTGGGGCCCCCGTCCTTGACTTGAGGCCACCGATTCAAGGCCTATCCACGGCCTCGCCGTGGACCTGGCCGGCGACCCGACCGCTGGCCGGCCGGAGGGGCTGGGGCTTCGGCGGAGGAGCTAGACGACGTCACGGTGGACCTGCTCGTGGACGCGATGGGGCCGGGGAGGCGACGCAAGACGCCGGCGATAGAGAGGGGGGGGGGGGGGCGGCACGGCAGGGGGCGCGTGGCGCCAGGCTGCAGGGACGCCGAGCGGCCATGGGACTCCGGCGTAGGAGCTAGAGGGCTGCGCGGTGGAGCTCGTCGAGGGTTCAAAGGAGCTGGGGAGGCGCTGTCCTAAGCCGGCATCGACAGGAGGCGGCGCGTCCTGGTGGTGCGCGATGGTGCTCGGCTCCGTCCGCATTTCGCACAAATTGGCCGGCCTCAGAGGAAGATGAGGCCGTGGCGGGGGTGTACGCGACGCCAGGTGGGGAGCAGCTCGCCGGAGGGCACTAATTGCGGTGGCGGCCGACTTCATGACGTCAGGGCACCGGTGAGGCGGAGGCGGCTCGAGGTGAAAGGGGCGAAATCGAGGGCGACTTGGTGAGGGAAGGTCGTGGAGGAAGTATAGGAGGGCAGTGAGCACTAGCACTTGCGATGGGGCGTTCCTGCTTGCTGAGGACGAGAGCCGGCAGGGCCTCAGCGGCGTAGCCTCATGGGGTGTGCTGTTCGGCTGGTGAGGGTGAGAGAAATACTTTTGTTCTTGACCGAGCAGAGAGCGATGGACAGCGAAGCACCTCCGTGTCGCTCATGCAGGCCTTGACGGCAAGGTGTCGCCAGCTTGCCGTGAAAAGATGCAGCGGTGTTTACCGTGGGCGCTGGTGCGCTGGCCAGGCGCGCCGAGGAAGAAGACAGAGGAAAGGGAGAAGGTCTCTGGCAAGTGGGCCCGCGACTTTTTTGTATTTTTCTGATTTTTTCGAAATTTCAGCAGCAGCCTCTGTTTTTCCTTCAAAAGGTCAACTTGCCGAGCTCCGGTGAATGTGAAATTTTGCAGAGTTGAAGAACTTTTCAGGGTGAACAACTTTCGTTTTGGAATCATCTTCAAATTCTGAATATATTTTATTCTATGGAATTCGGAAGATAAATGGCTATCTGAATAGAGTAACTTAATTTGGACGGGGTCAAAAGGTTCAAAAGAATTGGATGTGTTTGGAATTCATGGAGTTCGATAGGATTGGAATTCAGAAGGGTTGAGTTCAAAGAATTTGAGTGGGTTTGAAATTCAAAAGCAATAGATTCACAGGAGTTAAATGGATCCAAAATTTCAAGGGAATTGGTTGGATTTAGGATTCGAATAATTAGAATTCAGAACGCTGTAAAACAAACAGCAAGGAAAAGGAAACAAAAAGGGGCTCAATCACTTGTCACACCTCAAATTTTAATATTTTGAAATCTTCAATTTAGATAAGTTTTAATTTGATGAGGTTTTACCTTTTGAAATAGGAAAGAAAAGAAAGGTGAGAAGTGGAAAGAAAAATGTTAGGGTGAAAGTTAGAAAAATTTTGAATTACGCATTTTTAAACTTGTTCTAAAATTCGGGATGTCACATCATTATGCATCAAGGATTTCCAAGAAATCATGTTCTGTACTTCTCTTATGATCAATGGAGTCAAATACCCAAGCCTTTCTATATTTTTAGATATATCATGAAAGAGATCCAATGATCGCTATAACAAAAAAAGAGGGTAAAGAATAGAAAGACTTTTGCTCTCAGTGCGGGTTGCCAATTTAATAGCCTTCCAACGCTCTAAGGTCCTTGACTCGTATGGCAACACATATCCAATATCGCAAGCCGCAAGATATATATGGTCCATGCTGCCACTCTTATCTCACTTAGTCCGCTTTCATCATCGAGCACAAATGCAACTGAAAGGTACATTGATCCTACAATTTGATTATACCAGATTATGTTTATAATCCAGATGACATATAGCAATAGCAACCATCATATATATAAGAGAATTTAGGACAGATGTCATAGTAGTGTCGGTCAAAGATAATGTCAGCAATACCGACACTATACGGTAATAGTGTCGGTCGCTGACGTCATCAAACCGACATTGTAATTCACACAGTAATTTCATAGGATTCGCACAAGAATTTCACAGGAATCAGATCAAATTCACAGGAGAAACATAGGAATAAGGAATTGTACCTTTGTGTCAAATAAGGTCTTACAATGTATCTACAAATTAAAAAATAATATGTATACATATATTAAAAATGTCATATAGCATTTCGAAGCCACAAGAATTGAGAGGAACAATAGTGGAAAAGGATGCAACTTACAGTTTGCAGATTGCTGGAATGGGAGAGGGGAGGCGGCTTATAGTTTGCAGATTGCCAGAACGGGGAAGGGGAGGCGGCTTACCGAGAAAGAATGCTTGAAAGTACTTACATTAGGGTTTCGGAGTGGGTGAGAAAGAGAGGAGACGTCGGGAGACCGGAGCCGTACATAGTAGGAAACGTGGTGGGTGCCGAGATCGGAGGCAAACGCGCAGCCGAAGGTCAGAGGAGGACGCGCAGCCGTGACTGGTGCCAGAGACAAGGAGGACGATTGAGTAGCCCCGGCCGGTGCCGGAGGAGCAGCGATGGGAGTGTCAACGACGGGTTTAGGGTTGGCGAAAAATTTTGGCAGTGTAACGACATCGCGCGAGAAATAAAAAGGCTACCAGTTTTAGTGTGGAACGATGCGACAAGTCCGCTTATATAGTAATATTAACAATGACAGGCACCATGATGTCACGATAACCGACACGACAAACACTTCTAATAATTTTAACAGTATCTTTAATTTTTTTCTCGAAGTATATAATGATATTTGATCTACAATTTTATTTCATTAAATTGCAGTGTGAGAGGAATCTGACAAATTTCTGTTTGAATTTTTCTGAGTACTTTCTTGAAATTTTTAGTTCAAATGGAACTATAGGTTACTGATCATTATGGCACTATACGTTATGAGTACAAAAAAATGTTGAATGTAGGTTGAAAGTGATTACAAAATTAATAAAAAATACATTATAAAATGAAATAGGAATGCTTATCATCTAGAAAACATTGTACAAAATAATAGAACATTTGGCGCGTAAAAAATTTGAAATAATTTAAGTTATGTTTGCTGAGTGACGTTGTAATTTCGGTCATGTCTCACCGACACACAGAAGTAAAAGACTGACACTGTGGGATTGCAATGTCGGTTCAAGCTGATGTCATCTTGCTCGACACTGTTAATAAGTTTATCAACTTCTTTATCATTTTTTTCTCGACGTATATAATGATATTTGATCTACAATTTTATTTTTGTAAATTGCATTGTGTAAAGAACCTGAAAAATTTTTGTTTGAACTTTTTTTGAGTCTTTTCTTAAAATTTTTAGTTCAAATGGAACTATAGGTTAGCAATCATATGGCACTACACGTTATGAGTATAAAAAAATGCTGAATGTAGGTTGAAAGTTATAACAAAATTTATAAAAAAATACGTTTTAAAATGAAATAGGATTGCTTATCATCTAGAAAACAATGTACAAAAAATGGAACATTTGGTGCTTATTAAAAATTGAAATGTTTTGTTATGTTTGCTGAGTGATGTTGTAATTTCGGTCACGTCCGACCGATACTACAGAAGTAAAAGACCGACACTATTGTCATTGTAATGTCGTTTACTGGTGATGTCATACTGACTGACACTACTAACTAAACCCTAGTCAATCTTGCCCATATATATGAATCTCGCCCCTTTGCTTCTGACTCGACAGCCGCCACCCCTCAGCTGCCGCATGCTCCTAGCCTCCTCCCGTCACGCCGACCGTATGGTCCTTCTTCGGTTGTTACTTATAATGCCCAGTCACGCATGGGTAGCCTGGTGACTGGGTGAGCATATACAAGTTCTATATTTCGATTGTCAGATGTTTTTGCAACATAATTTGTTTACCAGATCTGTTACTCTCATTTGAAGCAAGTTGCAAATCAAGTTTGGTGCCCTGTAATCTCTGTCAAGAGATTTGACAGAGCCCGAAACTTTGTTCAAACTTTGCTCAAGAGGTTTGACGGAGCTTGGAACGACAGGGTCCGCGTGTACTCCTACTCAATGGTGGCGATGTCCTCGGAGGCCGGTGCCTGTCACTGGTCTGGATCGGCCCGCGCCCGGCGGGGAACGTGGAGATAAAGTGCAAGATGTAGGCTAGAAGACTAGAAATATAATGATGACAGTAGTGCAAGGGCGAGAGAAGATGCGGATGTTTTTTATGAATGCCTCATGCTCTTCACCTTGCAGTGGTCGACGCAAGGTGAAGAGCATGCCGATGCTCATCAATAACATCCACATCTTCTCTCGCTCTTGCACTACAGTCATCATGATATTTCTAGTCTTCTAGCCTACATCTTGTACTTGATGTCCGCGTTCCCTTTTGGGCGCGGGCCGAGCCAGACCAATGGCAGGCATCGGCCTCCGAGGACCTCACCGTCGTTGAGTAGGAAGTAGACATGGCCCCTGCAGTTCTAGGCTCTGTCAAACCTCTTGAAGACATGTACTCTTTTGTAATGATTTTGTAAAATGTCAGTACTGTAATTTGTAATGATATTTCTAATTTGTAATGATCTTGTCCATGTGTTCATCGAAGATTTTGGGATATGTTAATTGGTACTCTTCTGTAAATGTTGTTCAAAGATAACATTAACATTCACTGACACTATTACTAGTTGTAATATCGATTTCTGATGACATCATACATGAACGACACTATTGTACATTGTAATATCGATTTATGCTGACATCATACTTGACCGACACCATTAGTTTCCATATTGACCATCACATATTATAAGTATGTGAAACGCTCGGTCCCACTAGAAGGATCCAACTGGAGCGTCAGAATGTGAAACGCTCAGTGGAAACTGGAGCTCGGAAGGTGAGGAGTTCATCCAAGGGCTATAAAAAGGGTCGCAACTGCGCTCTTAGAACCATCTCGTCGTCTACATCTCTTCGAACCATCCTCCAACTATTTTTCATCTTCGTGCGCTTCTTAGATGGTAGCCTAGAGAGTGCAGAAGCTAGAGAAGCAGTTTTAGGAGTCGGAGGCTCTGCGGGTGTCCCTCCGCCATGATCTTGACGCTCTGCGGGGGTCCCTTCGGCTTCAAACCGACATGGCATCGAACATTTTCAATAAGGTGAATGGTGCTGTGAAGAGGCTGAAACTGGGGAGTCTGCAGCTCCTTTTAGGACATGGGGGTCTCCTGCCCACTTCCTCCATGCCATGGGTCCGCTGGAAGGGATCCTGAGTCATCTCCCTAAGACGATGGAGTCGGAGCGCTGGGAGCTGGCGTAGGCAGTTGCGAACCGCATACTGTCTGCGGTAAAGGTATGCCAGCCTAACTGACTTCCCCTTCGACACCCTCATTCAGCTGGCGTCCCATCCTGACGCGGCGACCAGGGAGGCAGATGCGAGCATCAAGCGCTTCTCCACCGAGGTGGCCAACTCAGCTGTTCAAGAGGAGGAGGAAGAGGAGGACTCGAACATGGAAGAGTAGTTATTATAAGTAGTAGTAGTAGTTTTATAATTTTATAAATATTATGTTTTCAACTTATGTAAGTTTATAAATATTATTACTACAAGTTAGTAAAAGTTCTCGGTTTCTTATTTTAATATCGGTTTCTGCTGACGTCATACATGACTGATACTATTGCTGGTTGTAATATCGGTTTCTACTGACATCATATAGGAGCTACACTATTATCCATTGTAATATCGATTTCCGCTGACGTCATACTATTTCGACACTACTATGTGACGTAACTTTAGTCCCATCTCGACTATACTTGGTAGTGTCGACCAACTTATAAGCTCTGATTGTATGTTTGTAGGCAAGGAATTCTACAAACTGTATGGCACATGTTGGCAGTGGAGGTTACCCATAACCTACGTAAGCTCCACAGCGAACTTGGTTATATCGTTATACATTATTCTTATATATATATATATATATATATAATAGAAATAAGTTATGTCATACTTAACTGACACTGTAATCCATTATTCTGTTGTTTCTGCTGACGTCATTTTGGACCGACAGTAATGCTTTATGTAATGTCGTCTGCCGCGTACCTCATACTTGACCGAAACTATTACTTGTACTTTAATCCCACCTCTACTATTCTTGCAAGTGTCGACCGGTTTATAAGCCCTGGCTTTCTAACGTTTCTCTAGAAACTATGTAAACTGTATGACCAAATTGGACATTGCAGTGACTGTGCAATGTCCAATGTGGACATATTGTTGTACTTTCTTTCTTTTTTATTATATAAATTATATATTACAATGTATGGAACATTAGTAATTTGGAATGGAGGGAAAAAATATTAGCCTTAATATCACAAAACAAGAGGACACATTTATAATATAATATTTAATAATTAGATTACAAATAATTCGATTACAAAACTATGACATCTTTAATTACTTAGCTCGAACTAACTTCCCCACGCCATCATTACGTATGTAGGGAACAAGTGATGAATAACTGAGGCTTGCTTCAATGATATTTATCAATTCTGTATTCGTAAAAAAAGGCACCTCATCAAACTGGTTGTATTCTTCATCATCTGTGACATTATCAACCCTGATGATCCTTTGTTTTTTAGATAACAATGTGTTTCTTCATGTGTTCGGACTCGAAAACATAAAACACTTGTGCGACACGTTGTGGGAGTATATATGGGTCATCTTAGTGACCTTTGTTGTTTAGGGACACAAGATGCCATACAAGCGAGCTGCGCGGCGGTTCCAGAGCTCGTTCTAGGTGGTCAGTCCAAGTGTGTGTGTAGTGTGCAGCATGCTGCGCGTCAAAGTCGGAAGATGTTAGCGTACGCGTGTGAGGAATGCTCATGCATGACGAGGCAGACGAGTCATGTCGATCTTGCGAGTGGCCGGACAGTGGAGGTAGTGCTTCTGCTGCTATATACTCCCTCCGTTCTTAAATTATGTCCTATATTTTTTTCACATGTAAACGGACATGTTATATCTGTAATCTTTCTCCTTTCTTCCCAATGTACTCCCTTTATAAAATATATCTATTTAGTGTTTATAACTTGCCCCAGAATAAAGATCCTAAGAGGTCAGGTCTGCTTTTGGTTGTTCTTCCAAAAATACCAGTACTATGAGGAATGTAGATGTTTTTTTTATCCATTAATTACCTGCTATATCCCCAAGCTCATCAGAAGATTCAGAACATGTAGCTAAATAGTTTACCAAGGATATCATTCAATGTCCATCTAACAACTTTCAGCGCCAAGCTATGCACACTTATTCTCCAAGTATTACAAATTCAAGGTGCCAACCATAAACCCATTACCAAACTAGCGAGCCCATACAAAAGCGATTGATAGCTGATCTGCGCCATGCAGGAAGAACGGAAACATCTCTATAAATCAAGCAATACCCATCCCTCCAGCAAATACACAGAGCCGTCATACAATTACTAAACATGGCGCTCCCCCTGTTATCGCAAGAACTACTCATCTCCACGCTCGTGCTACTTGTTGCTGTGTTGTACATCAAGTCATGGAGATCAAGGAACCAGCAGTCGCGGCCCGTGGACTGGCCGGTGGTGGGCGTGCTCCCTTCCCTCATCGGCAGTTTGCACAACTTCAACGACCATATCACTGCCTTCCTTGCTGCCTATGGTTGCAACCTCAAGGCACACGGGCCAATTGCAAGTAGCATGAGGTACTTCGTCACCTGTGACCCGGCAAACATTCACCACATCTTCACCACCAATCATGCAAACTACCCCAAGGGAGAGGACTTCGCTGAAATATTCGACATCTATGGCGGCAGCATCTTCACCGTCGATGGCCAGCTCTGCCGTCAACAGCGAGCGATGTTTCAGAGCTTCTTGAGCAATCCTCGGGTGGTTGCATTGATGGAGAGTAGCAGCCGCGACAAGCTGGTGAACGGACTCCTGCCGTTTATGAACTGCTTGTCGAGCACGGGGACCCCGTTCGACATGCAGGACTTGATCAACAGGTTGATTTTCGACCTGACCACCATCTCGATATTCTGCGTTGACCCTGGTTGCCTATCTGCCGACATGCCGCCTATGCATGTGGCAGCTGCCATGGACACGGTCATGGAGGTCGGCTTGTTCCGGCACATACTGCCCGCTCCTTGCTGGAAGTTGATGAGAAGGCTAAACATTGGCCCGGAGCGTAAGCTCGCCATTGCGCACAAACAGTTGCATGGATTTGTAAAAGAGATGATGGGGAAGATGAAAGCTAGGAGCAATGACCAGGACGAGGTGGCCGCCGTGGATGTTATTCTTTCTATTTACGGAAAATAAAACTCTGAAAACTCTGAAAACTCTGAAAACTCTGAAAACCAAAGCCGATAACGGAAAATAAAACTCTGAAAACGATAGACAAAAAAAAAATTGCTCCTATATACGGAGTATGTTGCTTCTTACCTTCCTCCATCTCAATATAGAAGCTTATTTTTAAGTTTAAAATTATTTAATTAATAATTTTATAAATTTAATTACTTGATCAATATAAGATTTATATTTCTAGATTCATCAGAAAATATATTTTCATAATATATAATTTAAATATTAATAAATTTATAGAAATAATAATTGGTCAAAGTTATAAGTCAAAGAATCCTAAAAGTAAGTCTTATTGGTTCCATCACTGATGTGGTAGGCATGTTGGAAGTCATCCACGTCCACAACTCACTGATGGAAGCACGTACACGTGATTCGGTGGTGCTTCCATCACACTTTATAATTCTTATTGGTTGTAGGCACATGAATTTAGTAGAGTGGAAAAGTTGAGATGCATTGAAAACAATGAGAGAGATAGAGATGGAGAGATATTGAAAATAGAGAAAGGTCTCATGGTGGAAGTTAAAAAGAGAGAGGAATGATGCGTGTTTCTATACGCTTGTTGTAATCCTTGACAACATAAGAGTATCTCCAACAATCCAAAAACAAAAAGGAAAATTGGCTCAGTGATATTGAAAGTTTCACGTTTTAGAAATGTACCATCGAAAAAACTCTGTTAACATTTATACCATTGCAAGTGTGATTTTTTAGAATATTGCCCTTCCGTTTATTTAATGAGCTTTTAATATTACTTTATATATTTCAATGTGCAGTATGAGTTGTAAAATGACATATATAACCTCATCTTCCACCTCCAACTGGAACAGCCATGGCCGGAGCAATTTTACGAGTGACGAGCTCTTCCTGCACCCGTGCCGCTTGGCTGCGCGTCGCTCGCGTTCCTATTGCGCTCCGATGCCGGGTCCCATGCCGCTCTTGCCTCCTCCCAGCCGTCGACCACATCCGCACCTGGATCAGCGCGCCAATTTTCCCAAAGAAAACCCTAAAATGTACCTTTTGGTGTTAGCAAAAAAAAATTTAGGGTCTATTTAATTATCTTCTCAAATAGCTCCTTTAAATATATCCCAATACATTTTAAATTTAGACCAAGTCAGCAATTACTGGTCCCATATTTAGTTGGATCCAATATGGAATTCGGGACTGAAGAAAGTTCCCTAGATCTACCCTAGAATAGAGGAGGATTTTTGGGGGGCTAGAAAAATAAAGGTTTTTCGGGGAGCTGTTGAAGGTTTTTTACATTACTAGTCTGAGTGCCTGCGCTACGCTATGAGCAGGGCAACATGATGCAATTTTTCTTCGTTATGAGAAAACAATATGATGTATTCTTGTTTCGGTATAGAAAAAAATGACACAATTTTGACAATACACTACTAAGTTTTAACCTTTAGACAACAACAGCAAAATGTTGCAATAAGGTCAAAATTGTTGCAATATATACTATTTGCAATCAAATTGCATTCGTTGGCAGGCGTGACAAGTATTGGCGTGGTCTAATGTTTATGCCTCGAATTTTTTTTTTCATTGCAAAATGTGTGTCTATCGCAACGATATAGTGCCATCGTAATAGATAATTGATACCACATATATGACCATGGCAATATATACTATTGCCATGAGTAATGTCATGGTGATAGTTAATATTGCCACGTGATGGACCGTGGCGACAGTCGACAGATAATGTTGTCATGAATGATACTGTTGCAACAAAGACTATTGAAATGAATATCATCATGGCAATACTTGATATTGCGATGAATCGTTTCGATGGCAATAGACATTATTGCCATGGTAATCAAGTCCTTGTAATAGGATATTTTGCCATGAGCGATATTTTGTTGCATTCTATTGTTTTGCCATACAAAATATTTTGTTGGGATATAGATTCTTTCAACGAAATATAGTCAGATGCAATAGTTTTTATGGCCACGCATAATATAATGTTGCTAGAGACACGCAACAATATTTTACTAATAGTAATAAGTACTACATAGCAACAAACTAACATCATGGTAATAATATATTGCAACAAATGAGAATCATGGTAATATGTGATTTATCGCAACAAGTGAATAATTTGTAACAATACATTCTATATTATAAATTTGAAATAAATAGTTGCAATAGAATACAAATTTCAACATTATATTAAATAAATCCATAGTTCAATGTGAAATCACATATACTTGTTTTTGTGATATAGTAATCTTAGTCACAAACAAATATTATATGTTCATCACTGATAGATTGCAAGATAATCCCTAGACAGAGAATTCAGAAACTAAACAAATTGTTGCTATGATTGCTAACACTCCAAACTAAAAAGTGAATCATGGCTGTGATTGTGATAACAATAAAAATTTGTCCTCTATATCTTTGGGCACAACTTGGTTGTCTTAACGGAGTTACTTCAGCTCAATGTGACTTCAGTTGGTCCATTTAATTTCACTCATCACCCTACAAAACAAAGAAGAATATTAGTTGCTTCGTGCAGAAAAAAGGATGAAAACAATATCTGTGGTATAGTCAAAGATGAGCTAACAGACATGCACAAGACGGATGTTACTCCTTCCTACTATTGAGGTACATCCAGTTGAAGATGTACTAGGAGATGCAACACCTACATGCAGAACAACATGCTGCAATGCAAGCTGCAGAGAAGTTGCATAGGGAGAGACTGGCTGCAGAAAGAGAAAGTGAGAAACAAGTGACAGAAGCCAAGGTTGATGCCATGGCTACTGCATATGAGGTGTACACAAGGCTTTTATCGAATAGGTATAAACTCTACGCAAGGCTTTCATTCAACGAGTAAATCAAGGCAGTGCATAACAGAAATTATTTAACAAGGAAAAAGCCTTTACTGTGGCACAATGCTTAATTACTTCTACACAAAGTTTTATTTGGTTCATAATAAATTACTATGAAGTAGTGATTAATTACTTAATAGTTAAATAGATGCCCATCCTACCTACAAGCAGCACAACATATTGAAATATCAGTATGGGATACAGAGGAATGACCATGCATTTGCTATAGTCAAGAACATGCCATATGCTATCTCACTGGCTTGTTAACAATAAAAAAAATCCTACAAAATCATATCAGCATAGCGATCATACTTGAGGGCTGAATTTATTTTTATCAAGCGAAAGAATCATGAGTTCTAATGCTAAATTATGGGTT
>BCLG01004029.1:9232-29070 GCA_001602295.1 Zoysia matrella
ACTTTTAAAATTAAGAACAAACCAATAATAATTAAAATTATTTAAATAATTGGAAATTTTACTTTATTTTGGTGAAGAAAAGTTCACATCCCCAAATTGGGAAATTTGGGGTGTGACACTATTGAATAATAGAAACTTTGTTTTTTCTTTTGAGGACCAAAATATAAATTTTTTATGCCATTAACCTCCTATGAATTGTTGATCTCTGACCTTTGTGTTTATGAAACCAGAACAAATGAGCAAACTTTATAGGCTGTTTGTTGAACATGGAGGCCACCATTTTCTCTTTTGAGTTCCTTGAGGCTTGATTTCTTTCACTACAATGTCTAGTGTCTTCCAACCCTGACTATCAAGATTGACTTTACTAAGAATTAACAGCACCGATATTAATTGAACTATAATTTAATGCTCTTAGTTTGAGAGGAAAGCTTAATCAAATCACTCCTGTTTAGGCTAACTTGAATCTGCTCGTATTGGGGTAGCTAGGACAATGCTATTGTCTAATACAATGCCACTGCTTTTTCATTGGCCATAACCTTATTAGTTGCCAGATCTTTAATATTCTTCTCTCTTGAAGGAGTGCTATTGCTGGAAGGAAAAACCGCTTCTGCAAAGGAAGAGAAACTTGAGTTTGACAAACAGCTTCCCATTGACCAATCTGTCAATCTTCCATCTAGTGAGAATTGGTTTAGAACTTTGCCGCCTGGCGCTTGCGGGTACGTATCCCTGAATCGGTTCATAGATATTGGATCAATGTTGCTGTTCACAACATTGATGAGCCTCTTTTGCAGATCTTCAGATCTACTTCCATCTACTTGCTCCAATCTGCCACTTTCATCGACCGGCTGCTCTTCTCCACAGCACAACTCCCAATCTCCATGAAAGCAGATGCTTTGCTCTATTATTTTAAAACCTACAGTGTTAGAAATGGCTCCAAGGAATAGTCCTTCCGATAGCCAAGAAGGGAACTCATCTTGCACTGCTGGTGTCAAAGTTCTACCACCAAACAAGAAGGTCTCTTCCCTTCAGATTGGTACCAGCTTGTGCCCGATCAATGGGAATCACATGGATTTCAGTTAGTGCTTCCTTTCCTATCAGGTAATGTAAAGTTCATCGTTGCTCTTTTGCGGTGCCACAATTCTACGGAAGCTGGCTTTGTCTGATTTGGTTCAACAAGAGCTGATAAGATTCAATTCAGCAGTTAAAGCAATACAATAATTGTTTTCTTTCCATAGTCGAAGCTAAAATTACAGTGCTTCACCCATCGTATCCTTGTTTTAGTAGTTTACTCTTTTGGTAATGTAATGGTTTGCATGAATGTCCACAGGCCCGTGGGCAACAAACACATGTAATAACATTTTATCAGCTCTCATATTAATCCCGTCTACTATAACTTCGATTTGTTTTCAATCGACAATCATTCCAGGTCATTTACGATTCCGCCTCTTACTCGAAAACAGGTGACTCATTGGGTGAATGTTCCAGTGAGCTTAATTGGATATTTTTTGGGGATTTGATCCGTGTTGTTTTGGTTGAGGAACGTAGGGATAGTCATATATAATAGTATCTAGTTTCTTTATAATATTCAAATAGTGGAACGTATTTCGTATGGTAACTCACTTGACACAGCTCATGTTCTTGGTCGAGACTCAGCTGGTTGATGACCATTTTTTCCCCTAATGCAATGATACACACCTCTTGTATATTTGAGAGAAAAAATGACAAGTAGACCTAGTAGTACAACAATGATCCATATATCATTCACTACTTGCTCCAATTTTTAAAACAGACAAGCCGTACTGTTGTCATAACGAAAAATTCCAGATTGGTTCTTGTATATTGTTGATCTTTTGACATCTGTAAAGGATTTGGTATCGAAATTCCATATGTTCACTTAGGTTCATGTGTACCATATCCATGATTTCTAGATGATTTCAATACAACACTGCGGCATGATGAATTAAAAAATTCACAATTGGGTCCGTGCGGGAATCCCTGGACACAAAATCTATTCAGAGCAAGGTTCGTGCTGAAAGACATGTTGACGGGAACACTTCAATAAAAGGAACGACTGCAACATGCCAACATGTAACTCATTATGTGATCCTGCTTTTCCACATTTTGGACTCCAACTAAATTGTACACACGACTGGAAACTGGAAAGTCATGAATACACTTTAAGGAACTTGCCAACTGAAATGCTACCTCTATTAGCCTATGGGCGTGCTTGGTTGCCCGCCAATACCAGTCCTCACTTCATAAGCTGTGGCACGATGACCGATGACAAATGCGGCGAGAAACAACGAAGATCAGTGGCCGCCGCGACTTTCTCCACCAACCAAGCTACGCACTACTTTTTCAGCACTGCCACAATTTCATCATGGTGTTGAGGCAGGCAACAAAGCAGGACCGATATATACACATCAAGTTCAGGATAGAGTTGATGAATATTGATGGACTACAAGCTCATCTGGATACAAAGCATGCACCATCAATCCATATCGCGGCCCTTTGTCTCTACAGGGAAGAAAACGCAGGTAATTCCAGCAAGGAATAAGACCAGCTCAAACACCATGATTGCTTGCATCTGGTGACAGCCCCGCAGCATAGCAACAGCAATCATAGGGCAAACAACCCCGCCAACCCTACCAATGGCGGTTGCAATTCCAACACCGGTCGAGCGCACAGATGTTGGATACACCTGCAAAGAGAAGAAATGGAATCAGCCAACAAGGTGTAGCAGAGGTGTAAGAACCTAAGTTTAAAATCTGTTTAAAATTGGTAATATAATGGCCCGCAGAAGCTAATACAACTGATATCAGTAAAGGATCATTAACAGAGAAAAGTGCTTAGGAGATCAGAAACGGATTTGCTGTACTTCCTCCCTACGTTAGTAGACATTATTATGAATTATGATATTGTGGTAGCTAAGATTAGTATTATGGACTGTATGGTGGCCATAAATTCAAACTTATCCTATGCTAGATTCTCAGGACTTAAAACTTAGTGCTGAACTTCAGAAATCTGATACAAGAATACTCAGAGTACATGCTAACCAAAGATTGAAAGTTTATGCTTTAACTAGGAAAAAAATTTCTTGTCCACATACCTGTTGAAAGTCGATGCTTTGGCCAGATACAAGAAGAAATCCAACCAATATTTGCAACTTAAAACAAGGAGAATGATAACGCGTAATAGATATAGTAACAAGAAGCGCAATACTACATAAAAGAGATCAAACAATTTTATATGTATTTCCAGGTTGTCGGTTCATTCTCTATAAATATTAAGGACCTATAACGAAAGGAAACTCAAAATAAGTTACATGTAATTGAGGTGTTGAGTTATTTTAAGTGATATATAGTTGCAGTTACTAATTCATAGAATTTGTACAGTTACCATGATACAACAAATAAAACAAGAAAAAAATTGTAATATGTAAGAAGTTGATACGGACCTCTGGAGCATATAAACACAAGACTGTAAAGCTACCCATGGCACATGAGCGAGCACCAAATAGAAGAATAGTTGTCAACAGCTCATGCTGAGGAAGCATAAGTGGACAAAGGAAAGCACAGCATGCAAATATCATGGACCACATTGAAGCTTTTCGGCCAAACCAATCAACAAGAATAGCAGATAAAAATAAGCCCGGGATCTCTGTGAAAATGAGAAACAATAAGTTGCAGGGATATCCAGAGCCAGTCAAAATAGGAGGAGGGGGAGGGGAGGGGATTAACAGACTTGCTGCATTATACCTGCTAAACTAGTGATAAAAGTGTCTTTGTAAAGATTGGTTTCTTTTTTGTGCAGTTCAATCACGCCGCCGGACGCACAGCTTTTATTTGCATCACTCAGTTCTGATGTCAGCAATACTAGCCCATAATAAGCAAACGAATTTGCAAAAAAGGCAAACCAAATAAGAAGAGTTGATTTGAGTAATTTGCGTGATAACAACTTGCGCAATGTGTCAATACTGCTAGATTTAGTTCTCTCAGCATTGTCAATTGGATATTCCTTCTCTACAGCATCAAGAAGACATTCATTTTCAGAAGCAAGAGAGTTGTGATCATCTTTTGCATCACCATAGTATACGAGAACTCCCGGTGGAAGGGCTGATTTGTTTGCAACGGCAATTTTTTCCAGGACAGCAGTTGCATCTGACATTCTATTTTGTACACAAAGGTAGCGTGGTGACTCAGATGTGGATCCGTAAAAAGGAAGCAAGAAGAAGCATGGAAGGGCAGTAAATGCCAGCAGCCACCTCCAATTCAATGCTGATAATACAGCCTGCAGTAGGTAAATGAAAAAATTTGACAAAAAATCGAATTTAGTAGATAGCGAACCTTTAGAAAGGATAGAGTATATAATACAGTAAATTTTGTAAACCTTAGATTTTGTGGTTCATTTCTCACAAAACTCCAGGTATTTTGGTTTCTATCACTTTAACCCTAAAAGTATGGTCATATAATTTCACAAACGCCACCCTTTATTCAAATAATGTGAATATTACATGTGGATTTCACTTTAATATTGGGAGAACACGTCATTGTGCATCTCATTCAATGATTTCATTAGCTAAATCAATTGAAATCCATGTGCCATGCGAACATAAAGTTCAAATTCATATGTCATATTCATAGCTAATTCTTAATAGAGATGGGATTTTGTGAAACAATATGACCATAAAACCTGTGGTTAGGTGACAAAAAGCAAAAATACCCGAGGTTTTGTGAAACAAAGACCATAAAATCTGAGTTTTATGAAATTTGCTCTTAGAGGTAAGAAGCATGAGTAAACCAATTGTCAAAACATAATTTAACAGAATCTCAGTACTCCTAACTTTCAGCTCAGTTAAGAAAATTTAGGATGTCATATAATCGTAGGTGTGAGAATCAGCTACCACATAATAAGGATCAAAAGTGTAAGATCAGAAACAACATGGTAAAAGAGCATGCAAATGATTAAATGTGATTGTGAAAAAAAGTTACCATATGAACACAACCTTCCTTGACAAAATGAATATGTAAATATAGTATGCCCCAAGTGTACGCTTCATTTTTAGATTTTGAATTTAAATCAAAACTATGCACACTTGCATCGAAAAGGAAAAGCTAACAGTTGCATCAAAAGAACAAAAATTATCATACCCATGCAACTGAAGCTTCCAAGACTGTGCCTAGAGTCCAGAAACCGGAAAAGATAACCATCCAAGTGCCACGATTTTGTGCAGGAACGAATTCCAAAAACCAAGATATAAACACATGGCTGCCACCCACTCCTACTCCAACGAGAAACCGAAGAGCCACCAAGCACAAATAATTAGGAGATAAAGCACTTAGACAACCCACCAGAGTGGTAAACAGAGTTGAAAACAATAAACCAGTCCTGAAATAAGAACAATACAATATTTATTTGATCCATGAATAGCATATACATAAGTCAAAAAATGTACTACGATAGCACTAAAAAAGCAATGGATACAGGCTTTTATCTGAACCAGAAGGAACAGTTGGGTCCTCAATGATGTTGACCATTTCAATGCAAGCTTGCAAAGCAAACTTCTAGGATGAATCAGTTTGGTCATCCATAAGTCAACCTATACTGTTAAAATTGCTAGAAAAGTTACAATTCTTTTTTTTTTCTCGAACGTGCAGGAGAATTGCACATCATTTCATTAAGAAGAAGCAAATAGAGTACAACAGGGGGAGCCTAGAGACCCCCCTTAAACGCACCACAAACAAAAAGATAACCGACATTACTACCACAGCACCACTCAAGGTGCAGTAGCCGACCTGCTGAGCAGCACTTGAAGCTGTGCAGCTCCTGCAAGGCACCAAAACATACACTCATTTCTAATTTTATCCAGCAAAGACGGAATGTCTGGTTGCGCTCCGTTGAAAACACCATCATTCCGTTGCTTCCAGATTTCCCATGCCACCAAAATAACCAGGGTACAATTCTTTGGTTCTTATTTCTGCTTGAATTTTTGTTATTTTTGCAATTCTTCCTTTCATATTATTGGAGTAAAATCAGTAAGACAGCTCCCTTTCAGAAAAGGAAAAAGGAAAAGAAAGAAGCAGTACTAGAGTTTCTCCTTGAAACATAATCCATATTTTTTTCTATGCCAGCTTTGCCATTAAAACATTTATAAACATAAGGGGACCCCTGACATAGCGGTAAAGCTGTTGCCTTGTGAACACGACGTCATGAGTTTGAGTCATAAAACAAGGCTCTTGCGGAAATGCAGGGAAAGGCTGCATACTAAAGACCCAAAGTGATCGGGCCCTTCCCAAGACCCTAAGCAAGCAGAAGCTACGTTCACCGGGCTGCCCTTTTTACAAATATTGTAAAAAGGATCATCAGCAAAAAAAAAAAACTTAGCTATAAATTTCATGGCTTCTAACTAAAGCACTATTCAGCATGAGCTGAGGACATGATATTGTACACTCTTGCCATTAAAATTCTTTTCATTTTGATCTTAAAAATTTGTACAAACATTTGTAAAAAGAAGGGCCATCAGCAAAACTTTTTGTTGGAGCAGATCATTACCTTCGTCCATAATTGTCAGAAACAAAGCCCCAAGTACAGGCTCCTATCAGCATGCCAGCAAAGACAACACTAGAGAGCAAGCTCTCATTCTCAGGAGAGACATTCCACACTTCTCTTATTTGTGGTCCTAGAAATGACAACAGCATGAGCTCCATAGCTTCTGCAACCCAACCCATGCCTGCATAGGCTAGCACAAGTACTTGAAATCTTCCGAACCCCATCACTGAAAGTGCATCATCTATTGTGTACGTCGCCATGTTTGCAGCACCTGGAAGCACAAGTCATTTGGTTAGGAAGCATCCTAAAATAAACCTTTAGAGGAGTGACAATTCGATTAATTTAAGAACCACCAGTCAATAGCATATTTTATATTTATGATGATACACTCATACTTAAAATACTAGATAATCCGACCTCCATAATTAAGTTTATGACGACGATAAGGAGGGGGTCCTATTTGGGTGGCAAGTTGGCAACCATGTGTGTTATGGGATACTTGGGCCAAAAGTGTCGGTATGAATGAAGTCACATGTATAGGAGACTCGGACGACACGCAAAGTTGGCGCAAGTTGGCTAAGCGGACACGGGGTTCATGTAGTACTGAAGTAGACATTTAATCAACGAATCCCCAAACGATGAACCACGGTCCACTAGTTCGATTAGCTGAAAAAAAACTCGCAGAACCGGCCAGGCGGCAAGTTCCCAGAATCCGGCCCCCTAAATGCTCAGTTGTCCACGTCGACCAATCTAAAACAGCAAAAACCTTGAATCCGTCGAACCATGAACGGAGCGGCATGCACTCGCAGGGACAAGCGTCCCCTGTTCGAGCAAAACTAGCGCAATCGGCCGCGGCAAAGGCACGGTCGCCAGGAAACTACTAGGCGACGAGACGACCCCAATGTTCCATCCGAAAATAGTAACCAGCAGGCAGCGTCGTACGTACCAGTAGCCGGGCCGCGGCGGAAGAGCCTCCGAGGGCCGGAGAAGGGCGCGGCGAAGCCTCTGTCTGTCGCGCGCCGGTGCCGAGTTCCTCTCTCTCTCTCTCTCTCGCTCTCTCTCTGCACGATGAAGGGACCAGGTCACCAGGGAGACGGGGATGGTTGTGGAGAACCGGAGAAGCAAGGAACAAATGGCGACACCCGGTACAAGTACTCCTACAAGCGAGAAGGCCCCCGGCCGGTGGGCCCGTGAGGCGGGGGATACGTGGCGCCGCGGCGCGCGAGCCTATTGGTATGCGGGCCCCTCCGGCGCGTCGGGACTCGGGCGTCGCGTCGCCGTCACATGCGCGATTTTGTTTTCGCTTCGCCCGCCTGAATCTTGTGGAGGCGGTTGCCGTCGGTGGAGCCCGTCCGAGGATCCTCCGCACACGGCCCTGGACAGCTGGATGGCTTCAAACACCTCCTCCGTGCGCACTTGTCTCACTTGATCATTCATGTTGCTGCTCACTCCGTTTTAAAATAAATACTATTTTTTTTACTTTTAGACATTATATTTGATCTTTTATTTTATTAAAAAAATATGTGTAAATATTAAAAATAAATAAGTTATATTTAAAGTATTTTTAATGATGAAACAATTCAAAATAAAATAAATAATATTTTCAAAAAATAAATATGAAAAATAATCAAACGTGATTTTTGAAATTCAAAAAACAATCCTTATTCTGGAAGGGAATACCGTATTTTATTGATTTTTTGAGAGGGACAAACCGTATGGTTTTTTCCAACAACGGTTCTTGTGGTGGAAACAGCTCTCCGAGAGGAGCTGAGGTCGTAGCAGGTTCTTGTGGTGGGAGGCAAAGTTCAAGTCAAAATCATGCACGGGTCTTCTCCGATGATATGCATGCTACTTGTCCTTAAACACTGCACCTCAAACATTTTTGGACTCCACAAAAGTAAACTAAAATATAATCCATGTTTGAATTGACGTTTTCACGTGGATAAAAAAGTCCATATCTAGCAAGTTCACAAAAGGAAAGAAATAAAGGCATATAAGTTTGTGGATGATTTATACATCCCCTATATAAAGAGAAACAGAGCCAGAGTAAATCCGACGTGGAGAGCTTGTCCTGTAATGCAAGAGTTTTTGACATATGTATGTGAATTCAGTGAGATTTTTAGCTCTAGTCACTACTCCGTATTAATTTAATGTTTTATGATGTAGCTAGATCCACTACCGGTTCGCTTTCGCAGCTCAACGATTATTCTGGCTTTTGTTAATTTTTTTATGGAGACCAGGTCACTTTTTTATCGACCTTTTTTATTGTACTGGAGTATGCACATTGCTTTCAAATATATAAATCGTCACATCATGCGTGTACAGGTGGAGAACGCATGATAAGGGGTGACGATGGCGAGGACAGTAGCGGGAGGCAGGTGGATAATCTTGTTTGAACTGCTTGGTATATGTACTTTTCTTTTGAGTAACTTTATTAACTGGTCTTCGTACGTGTTGCTTCAGCAGAAGACGGGGCCTTAATACAGTGTCCTCTTTCTAAAGAAAACTATACATATATCAGTTGTCTGTGACATCATGTAAATGCAGATGCAGAGCCAAGCTACTCAAGCTTTATTTGTGCAAACGAAGTTGTGTCATCGATCCGCCATCATTTTTTAAGCATGCATCATTGACGAGACCAATCATGATCCACCATCCGTCCCATGATCACTGCTCCGCTAATATATGCACAACAATATTAAAGTCTCATTTGGAATGTGAGAATTTTTCTTATATTTATGTTTTTTTTGTAAAATTTCTATGATATTTTTAAAAAAATTTCTGTATTCCAAATGAGACCTAAGATATATACCATGACCTTAAATGTGCAATACAAGCAAGGATTGATTGAGACAGCGCAAGGATTAAGGCCGTGTGAACTATGTAATTGACTTGGCCATTTCGCCAGCAATACTCTCCCAAGCTAGCTTGGGTCTCCATTGAAGTTACTCCCTTCGTTTTTAAATTGATGTCGTTGTTAATTTTTAATATCAACTTTGACTATTTATTTTATTTAATAAAATTTGATAAAAATTATATATTTTGTTATAATTTGATTAATCATTAAAGTTATTTGAATCACAACTTAAAATTTTACATATTTAAACTAATTTTTTTAATAAGAAGAATAGTTAAAATTGAGATTAAAAATTAATGATGATATCAATTTAAGAATAGTGAGAGTAGTTTGGATGTCCGGCCGGGAACACAGGATCATATCTAGTTTATGAACGGAGACGAACTGCATGCAAATGCCACCGGGCAGTCGATACCAAAGGTTGAGTCTGCAAAATCAATCCACTACCCAATGCTTCACAATTAGAAAGCATAATAATAATGGCTTGTTTGAATACATCGGGATGAATCGATCGACTTGCTGCCAAACTCAAAGGATTCGACGCAATCCCTCCCTGTCCATCCAAACAAGCACTTAAGATTAATCGAAAGGGCATGCAGTTAATGATTAAAAAAAATGTTATGGTGCTTGAGAGGTATCGTCAGCTCTTCGATTAATTTCGATTAATTTCAGCCACCGATTTTAAAAAATTAGTACTGGTCCGCTAATTTTTTTACCAAATTCACTATTTTGGATACCTCTCTATTTTTAACTGTCCGATCTGATCAAATAACAGTTGCGGGTAACTTTAAATATTGTAACATCTTAAAAAAAAAAGAGGTAATGCTTGCGTAAGAAAGCTGTACCTTCTTTTTTAACTAATTTTTTGAATAATACGTTAAAATTTAACAGTGACAATAATTTTAAAATGAATGAAGTACGGAAGAACTCAGACATCGACAGAGGTGAAAACGGGCCTAAGAAAATGAAAAGATGGAATCAAATTATGATCGAGTCCAATTTTTATTCATTTTTGAATTAAAATTTAATAAAGACCGAGAAAGTTTGTGAAAAGACCCGTTAGCCGAGCCTTTTTTCACCCTTGACATCGGTTGTATCAAGAATTGAACAGTAAATCATGCTGAAACATAGGAGTGTAAAGAAGTAAAGCAGTATCGACCAATCTGCAACACAGGCATATAGTGTCATTTCTTTCAAGACCGGGCAGCGCAATCCTGATGGAATGGAGAACCTGCTAATTCGCCAAAGTTTCCTTGGGCCAGAGAAAATGTCTAGATTGGGCTGCGTGGTCGTGGATCGCAATAACGTAGAGGCCAAGATGTGGATTCAGCAGCGTTTGTTTGCGCCCAAGAAGGCCCAAAATGAGAACTGACTGGGTAGGCGGCCTATCCTCGAGTGATTATTAATCATTTCGCCCTGTGTTTGGGTAGTGTTTGAACTGAACATTCATATCTTTTGACTTGGTAATACGTTAAGCAAACCCGTCCTCGACTGTTTCAGTCTGACAGCCAAAGTGCAGATCACACTTTCTGAATCTCTAAAATAAATCTTTGAGTGTTCTCTGCATTCTCTCTACAGCTAGATTTTGCCAAAACTATATAACAGATCAATAGTCGGTCTCATTTTCTAGCTAGCCAATGCGTGTTTGGTTAAGAAAAAGGCGGGGCAGGGAGCCCCGATGTCCGGGGCTCCCCCGCCCTACTCCTGCAAAATGCCCCACTCGGACATCGGCGGTGGGGACAAAATCCGGGCCATGTTTGGTTAGCAGGACCGGCAGGGGCTTGAGACTATTCTCCTAGCGTAACCCTGTGGGTGGCTACCTGAAAGCGTCCTTGGGATTGGGAATCATCAGCTCGAAGCATCGATCGTCTGATCCCATTTCTTTACTGTTGACGATCCACATCAACGCAAGTGCTGCTAACTGGATAGGCATGGAATGCCCACATGAATCCTGGTCTCCCATGTGTGTCTCTGTACCATCGTGCCTTCAGTCGCAACTAACAACGACACGGCACTGCCTGCACAGCCATCTTCAGACCAGACCTGTTCTCAAGTCTAAGAAAGCTCCAGCTGAGAAAGGATCAACATCTCTGTCCTCTCAAGACTGCAACTGTACGTGTTATGTATACAATGAAACCATCATTTGGTGAGATTTCGTGTCGAGCGAGAAGGATGGATGGATGACATTGGATGTCACCACGGACCAAACATGTCGACCACAATTTCGCCGAGCGGTTAATTTCTTGGTCCACAAATAGGTCATGGCTGATCGATTACAGTTCTGCCGCTTCAAGTTCATGCATGGAAAGCTTCAAGGGAAAACAAAAAATAATTTAGGCATTACTAATACTTTGGCTCGATGAAAAGAATTTTCATACCCATGCTAGTACTTACTCGCATCGTTTTAAAATTGTTAACGTTAGGACAACAACTTTGGTTCATTTTTAAACCAGAAAGAAAGGGAGTAGTAAACAAGCTATCGGCGACAAGAGTAAACGTTAACCTACATTGGATATAATATAAATAATTGGGGTGGAAAAGGAAAGGGGTAAACATTGACCTAAAACCGCATTTGCGGCGCCAAGATTCGGAGCTAGCGCCGTGCGATCTCGCTCACCGGCTACAATTTTCCTTCTCACCTACCGCACTGTTGGGGCTAAGCTTGCAGACTTGCGACTGTCAAATGAGATGGAAAGATGTATGTGCAGAAACACCTTTGGTTTCTCAAATGAAAGGTGTGCCAGCGAGAGATTGGTAAGGAGGTCGATTTCCAACAAAGATGCACTGGATCATGAGAACGGATGGCATTGGCGTCAACGTCGTCCACCATTTCCATCTCTTTCGTCCTACAAGACACGGGTGGAGACTGGAGATGAGCTCCGAATTGACCCCTCACCTTAAACCCCACTTGAGGATGCTGTGCTTGAAAATATAGTTTCTCATACACGGAAGTTAATAATAAGCTACGGCCTATAGGTACATGAGTTGTGACAAAACCAGCCACATTCATGAACCCTGGACAGAAATGTGAACCTCTTTTGGGTTTCATTTCTACTTTTGTTACACTCTTGTTTCATGAATGTTTATTTCTAAGAAATCGATGCTTTACCAGGATAATGCTGCAAGTCGATCGGGTGCTCATATGTAAGCACGAGGTTCGGACCTTGTGATCAGTACTTTGTACAATTAGTTAATGCTTACTGTTTCATGACCGATTTAAAAAACTAAACCAAATCAAAAAGAAAAGAAAAATATTATTTTTCGCAACATAAAGAAAAACAGTATCAACAGTATGATTATTCTGTCCACCATGCATGGTCCATGACCAAGCATGAACATATCTACTCTAGCTCGGTAGCTCTCTCCACCCTCCACCACAACCCAATATATAAACACAACCACTTCAAATTAATTCGCAAACTCTACCACCAGATCGAGTACCAACACTCTGATCTCTCTTCTAATTAGTCCCTGAGAGGCCAGAGCCCTGTCAAAATGGCACCGGTGTCAGAGCAAAGAGGCAGTAGGAGAACTCTTCACCAGCTGCTGCTCCTACTCTGCCTCGTCCTTCCATGCCTCACCCAACCGCTCCCGGCGGCTCCTTCCCCCGCACCGACGCTGCCACTCTCGCCGTTCAACGACCGCCTCGACGCGGCGTACGTGGCGCTTCAGGCCTGGAAGCACGCCATCACCGAGGACCCCAAGAACCTGACCGCGGACTGGTGCGGGCCCTTCGTGTGCAACTACACGGGCGTATTCTGCGCGGCGGCGCCCGACGACCCGCACGTGCTCACCGTCGCCGGCATGGACCTCAACCACGGCCGCATCGCGGGGACGCTCCCCGACCACCTCGGGCTGCTCGCGGACGTCGCGCTGCTCCACCTCAACTCGAACCGGTTCCACGGCACGCTGCCGCCGTCCATGCAGCACATGCGCCTCCTCTACGAGCTCGACGTCAGCAACAACCTCCTCTCCGGCGCGTTCCCCTCGTTCCTCACCTCGCTGCCGTCGCTCAAGTTCCTGGACCTTCGGTTCAATCGCTTCGACGGGCAGCTCCCCGACGCCGTGTTCGGCCGGCAGCTCAGCCTCGACGCGCTGTTCGCCAACAACAACCGCTTCAACGTGTCCCTGTCGTCGGATAGCCTCACGAACTCGACGGCGTCCGTGATCGTGCTCGCCAATACCAGACTCGCCGGCTGCCTGCCACCGAGCATCGGCGACATGGCGGACACGCTGGTGGAGCTCGTCCTCCTCAACACCAGCATCAGCTCCTGCATTCCGCCGGAGATCGGCAAGCTCAGGAAGCTCAAGGTGCTGGACCTCAGCAGCAACGACCTCGCCGGGGAGCTGCCGGAGAGCATCGGCGACATGGAGAGCCTGGAGGTGCTCAACGTGGGGTACAACATGCTATCCGGCGTGGTGCCAGAGACCATCTGCGAGCTGCCCAAGCTCAAGAACCTCACCGTCGCCGGCAACTACTTCTGCGGGGAGCCGGTGTCCTGCCTCCACGTGCCCATCCGCGACGACCGCATGAACTGCATTCCCGAATGGCCACACCAGCGGCCGCATGAGGAGTGCATCGCCTTCGAGCACCGCCCGCCGGTGCACTGCGGCGCTGACGGCTGCATTCTGCCTCCACCGTGAATTCAAGCACCTCGCATGCTTGCCTGGGCCTATAGGAGTATCAATGACTTCAACGCCGTGCACATGCATATGGCCTTGTGTTCTACTGCAGGTCTATGCGGTGTGTGGCTGCATTGATTGCTAATTAAAAATTGGGGAGGTTACTTAGAACAAAGTTTGGTTTGAATTATTAATTTGACAGTATGATTTGCGTAGCGACGACGGCGCAAACGTGTACTCTCTTCGTTTTTTAATTGTTGTCGTCGTTGACTTTTAACATCAACTTTGACCATTCGTCTTATTTAAAAAATTATTTTAAGTGTGTAAAATTTTAAATTGTGATTCAAGTAACTCTAATGATAAATAAAATTATAACAAAATATATAATATTTATTAAATTTTTTTAATAAGACAAATGGTCAAAATTGGAGTTAGAAGTCAACAACGATAACAATTAAAGAACGAAGAGAGTATTTGGTATCGAGAAGGGATGCAAGTTGGTGTATTAGGTTTTGGCCTTTGTTCTTTCTCACTGTAGCTATTATACCTGCACATAAAAAGCTGAATAATAGCTCTTGGTTAGTAATGTGACCTACACAATATAACTTATGGAGAAAATAGGGATTTAAATAAACGAATAAAAGAATTATTTGTTTCAATTTTTGATCAAGTAGCCCTCACGTTTTTTTTTTTTTTTTGTTGAAGCTACTCGTTGCATTATACAACTCTAAAACCTACTAGGAGAATGTATAATAATTCTGGCACTATCGTGGTACATGCTACATGTGGATACAATATTATGTTAATGTGATTAACTCAAACTCTGGTAACTCCACTTTATCTTTAGTTTGTGTAAGGCGCACAAACTATCACATGGTCTGTCTCCGTCAAATCTTTCAGCCACTTTTGATGTGCATGGCTCAACTAGAAAAGCTAAAATTGAAAAGCAGTGGAGTTGCAGAGAATGTCTGTAGCTTGAGAATGTCCCTATAAAATGTGCAGCTTTATAGGAGTATATTTTTTTCATAGTCTGAATGCAAGATATCTCCTAAATTGGTTTCAATCAATTGTCGGACTTTGTGGTTGTGTTTGGCCGTCTTTTTGTTTTACTGATTGGTTCTTTGGTCATTACGGGCGGCCACAACGCCCAACAAAGACGAACACCTTTTCCCTTCAAGTTTTAAGATATTGTTATACTTCACATGGTTAAGTTTTTCATTTTCCACTAAATTAAGTGTCCTAAAATTGATCGATATCATCTAACCTATAGCATACATAGGGTTCTTAGAACAAAGTTATATAATGACAAGGAGCATAACACTAACAGAAAAGATTCTTGTTACAATGCTTAATTTGCTGGTACGATATATAATAATAGACTATGGAAAATATTTTATGCCATATTATTCTAATTATTAAAATTGACCAAGCTTAGTGTAAGGTCAGATTAAGAATACATGATATTATGGTGACGAAAAGATGACCTGCGCCAATGATGATATGTCACCCTTATCTTACAACATTATTTGTTACTGTACGTGAGCTTCGTATATGCTCCATTCGTCCCAATTTATTTATCATTTTAGTCACTTCTAGTTTTCTAAATTATTTGTTATTCTCGCTTCCTAATACAACTTGTTTCACATACCCACACTTATAACTCTATCTCTCTCCTCACTATTTTTTATGCACCCATATTTTTCACTTCTCACAAATTCCTAAGATAACAATTAGACCCTCTTTGTTTCATCTTCTCATCTAATTTTTTCAGTTGAAAAGCTGAAAACTTAGAAGTAAAAAAAACAAGATTATGAAAAACAAGGTTATGAGAAGCTAAAAGTATATTACAAAAGCTAACATCCAAATTTCATCCGTCAACTTTTTAACTAGCCACCAGCCAGCTTTTTTTAAAAGCTTAAAAGCTTCAACTCAAACAAAGAAGGTCCTTAGTATGGAACAGAGGTAGCATTTGTAGTCTGTGTGGGGTCACAAAATCTGTTTGCAAATGACTCCTTACCTCTTAAATAATCTAGACAAGTGGAGTAGTAGTACTTTTCTTCGCATCGAATGGCACAATCGTCAAAGGATTAGGCACTCGAGAGAAAGAAATGATGGAATATGACTACCTGCAAAAGCAATAGAGTTAGAGAGAAGGCAACCGCAATGTGTCCCTGTGAAAGTTTGTCATGTTTTGTCTCTACGAAGCATGTATGCATGTGCCCTGTCGCTTCTTAATTTCCATTCATTCTCTTATTAGTTCTTGCAACAACTGTTGTGTGCTATTTCATGTCATTTCAAGGTAGTATGTGGAGACACCGTTGAAATTGTACGAGGTAAAGAAAAAAGACTGTTATATTGTAGGAGTGTATTTCCTCCGTTCAAAAATATAAACATTTTTAGATTTAGTCAAAGTCAAATTTTTATCACTTTGACCATTAATAATATATAATTAATAATATTTTATAATATAAAAAATTACATTTTTTAGATTTATTATGAAATAAACTTTTATATAAAATATATTTTGTAAATTATAAATTATGTAATTTTTTAACTATTATTATTAAAAGTTAAAATATTTTGACTTTATGCAAATCTAAAAATGCTTATAGTATTTGGTAGGGTTAAGTGGATTAATTGGTGGTACTCAATCCCTTCTATTTAGTTTTGTTGAGGTAGTTGAACATGTATTTTTTAGCATTGTGTGTATCAGTGACGGAAAATATTATGTATTTCCCTTGCTAGACAGGTCGTACGTATTCCTATCAAAAAATAATATTTCTCTGATTGTGTCTGAGAGGCCTGGTGCCTTTTTGGTTAGCCGTCGCAATTAAGCGCATGCATGTCATTGCGCTATCTGCGTTGCAAATCCCCTATGTACCTTTTGTGTGTCGTGTCATGGGTCTCATGGCCTCATCGCCGTAATGCAGAGGGCAAAAAAAATTAAAAAAAAAAGTGAGAACGTCCCCCTGCCCGAGGCTCCCCCCCCCCCCCCCTCCCGTGGTCAGACGAGGACGAAGTCAAAAAATCCGTGTTTTAATGCAGAGTTGTGATTCGTCGGGTTTTGCCAAGCAATGGTCTGGTACATAAAGCAGGTCCCTAGGAACAAATTGAAATCCGTAGGGAAACTAAATCGTCCCTACGGTTTCTAAATATGTCGTAGGGAACTGTTATTTCCTAGTGCTTGAAAATAACCCTAGAGAAAGAAAGAATTTTCTAGGAAAAATGGTGGATTCTAGTAGTGCATTGAAATTGTAGGAGATACAGAAACAAAGACAATTAACAAGAAAACATTACCGTAAAAATTCAAAAAAAATGATGTTTCATTTTTTGGAAAAAGTTCATTATTTCTGCAGATCAAATTCAAGAGAGATTTAAAGAAATTTGATATTGAGTATGTAGTGTCTGAAATATTTTATTACTGTACGTCGATGTTTCAATTTAGTTAAAACCAAAATTTATTGAAGAGCTTTATGGGCATGGCCCAAATACAAATAGTCATTTACGAAGCAGCTATCCACAACCCCACGACGTACGACACGGCATTTAAAGCACGGTTGGTTTTTAGAGAGTTAACCAAATTAAAAGACTATTACTCTTAATAACCGCGCTCTTGTAATTAAAAATAGATGTTACCCACACTATGACGTAGTTAATTAGTATTACCACAAGAGGGTTGTCTTTTTATATAAATATGTAATCTATCTAAAAGGGTGAGACATTTGTTTCTAGAATAAGAGCACACATACTCAGACGTAGAATTGTTATCCTTCAGAAGACTCGAACCAGTTTAAACGCCTTATGTCAGTCCTCTTTGTGCACTCGACCTTATTTTATAATATATATATATCCCGAACTCGTATTTCGGATTTCCTTTATTATCCTTTGCGATTCTTCAACAGTTCTGTTGTGGCACGTTTGGCTAGATAGACCCATTGATGACTCTACACCTGAGCATGAGATCCTTAAAATTAGTGTCGATCCCAAACTCATATTTGGGACCGCGACGCTATGGATTTTCTTTATTATCCTTTGGGATTCTTCAACAGTTCTGTTGCGGCACGTTTGGCTAGATAGACCCATTGATGACTCTACACCTGAGCATGAGATCTTTAAAATTAGTGTCTGATCCGCAATGCAGTGCAACTAGTTGGACAGTCCACAATCAACTGTCTCAGATCAGCCGATGGGATGTAAACAAGGCAAAATAGCCGTAAACATCATAATTTTTTTCTGGAAGCTGTTCAATAGAGTTTATCACTGAACTATGAAACGGATATATTTCAGGAGTTTTTGGGGGCCTCAGTGTAACCCGATTGAATCACATGCTATAAGGCCCAGGCCCATATACATCTTTTCCATGTCCACCCACGCATAGTAGTTGTCGTTGTCGTCGTCCCCTGATCCAAAAATAAAAAGAAAAATAAACATTCGTATATCCGTTTGGGAGGGGATGGGATTGCAATGCAACGGCCCTTCACAAGCATACACATACACGAGGTACTTAATTAGCAGTACTGGGTAATGCACGTAGTAGCAACCACAAGGTCCGTATCTTTCTCGTGACTGGTCTGTCCACGTACTTTTTTCGTTTCACGATATAAATATTTCTAAATTTAAATAAATTTTTAATTTTTACTAATAATATTTAAAAATTTATATAATTTTAATATAAAAGATACTTTTATGAAAACATATTTCAAAATAAATCAAAAAATATTTTTTATTTGATAAAATATTATTAATTCTATCTTATTAATAATTAAAGTGGTAAAAATTTGTCTTTAACTAAACTTTAAAAATACTTATATTTTGAAACGGATGCAAGTGCAGGTGAGGTAATTGTAACAGTACGTATACATGTTTAGGCTGGCGAGCCAAATTTGTCAAAGCGTTAGTTAGGCCTCAATGAGCTGATCATGATTGTACGTACGTCGCCGCAAGGCGTTAACTGACGCACGTACTCAAGTCCCCTCGCGGAGTCAAGTTGAGCAAGTAGATCGAAGCCCTGTGAGCACCCGTACGTGCAGAGTGGTACTGCCGCAGCTTAGCTTAGTGCTCCCGACTAATTGACTAAGGTTTTTTTTGTTTGAGCTGTAGTTTTTAAATTTTTAAAAAAGCTAGTTGGTTGCTAGTTAAAAAGCTGGCAGGTGAAATTTAAATGTTAGTTTTTTAATATATATTTAACTTTTCTACACACAAAAATTAGAAAAGCAGCTCTTAATGAGCTTTTTAACTTTTAGTTCATTTTTGTAAAAACGAGCTTTTTTTAAACTTTGTTTATTTTAACTTATCAATTTTCAACTTTTCAACTGAAAAAATAAGCTGAAAAGTTCAAACAAAGAGTCACTAAACCTAGCAAATGATGCAGAGAGCACCAACTCGTCGGTACTCTCCTGTGCATGGAAATATTGAAATACTGCTTCTGGCGACTGGACCAAAACTTCAGCGCAATAATTTTAGTGATTATTTGCTTCCGCTACAGGAAAGTTGGCTTGTAGAGTTTTGTGACAAAGTGTCTATTGCATAGTGGTAAATCTGAGTGTTTTGAGAAAGAAACGTATTCATGAAACATAAAGGCATTATTTGAGACATTTCATAGCATGCTGTTTGTCGGCGTTCTGGTCACCGACACAGTAAATATACGGTCGTGAGGGAAGGTGTGCCTTCGGATTCGAAAAGGCCTAATCTAGGATGGACTCAGGGGGATTTTTAACCTGGTTCGGGCCACCCGGATGGTGTAATACCCTACGTCCAGGGAGCGGATTATCTCGAGGAGAATGTTACAAGACGGGGGCCTCTCTTCGCG
>BCLG01004030.1:0-42312 GCA_001602295.1 Zoysia matrella
CGGCGGTTAGGGATTTTGCTCTGGACAAATGAAGAGGGGAAAGGGGATTAGGGTGAGAGGAGGGTTTTATAGGAGGGTAAAAATGGGTAGGGTTAGAAATTAATCTGGGATTAATCCAAATACGCAAAACAATTAAGAAGGCTGAAGAAATTAATTAGAGAAGATATTTAGAGACTCGAAAATTAATTAGTGAAATTTCTGGGAAAATAATTTTAGCCCAAACGTAAAAATTACGCGGACTAAATTATTTCGGCACCGGATCAATTTAGATAAACGGATTTCGAACTTGGACGGAACGAGGTTCGGAACGAATGATTTTTGAACGGAACGAAATATTGGATCAGACAATTTAATTGGAACAGAATTCGGGGAAAACGCCACTTTATTTAATTCGAAAATTCGAAATGTTACAGACTCCCCCCCTTACAGGATCTCGTCCTCGAGATCAAGGAGCGGACTCAAACAGATAGGGAAATTCCTTCCTCAAATCATCTTCCTTCTCCCAGGTAGCCTCTCGCTCAGTGTGGTTGCTCCACTGAAACTTGATCTTCGACCTCCGCGTTTCCTTGAACGCCTCATCAAGAATCTTCACCGGGTACTCCAGGTACTCGAGCGTGTCCTGAATATCCAAAGCATCAGGGACAACCCACTCCTCTGGCACTCGAAGACACTTCTTCAAGTGAGAGACGTGAAACATCGGATGCACACCCGCAAGCTCGGATGGCAAGTCCAACCTGTAAGCAAGCTCACCAATCTTTCTGAGAATCCGGAAAGGACCAACAAACCTCGGAGCCAACTTCCCTCGGACATGAAAGCGACGTGTGCCACGAAGAGGTGACACCTTGAGATACACCTAATCATCAACCTCAAAAGAAAGAGGCCTCCTCCTCTTGTCCGCATAGCTTTTCTAACGGCTTTGAGCAACCCGAAGATGCTCTCTGATCTTCTCAACCTTCTCCTCAGCAGCTCTGATAGAATCAGGACCAAAGAAAGACCTCTCACCAACCTCTGACCACATGAGCGGGGTACGGCATTTCCTACCATACAACACCTCAAAAGGTGACATACCCAAACTGGCCTAAAAACTGTTGTTGTAAGAGAACTCCGCAAAAGAAAGACTGTCCTCTCAGCTCTGCCCATAGGTGATCACACAAGCTCTCAACATATCCTCCAGAATCTGGTTCACACGCTCTGTCTGACCATCTGTCTGAGGGTGATAAGCTGAACCATACACCAGGTGTGTACCCATAGCCTCATGCAAGCTCCTCCAGAATCTCGCGGTAAACTGAGGCCCGCGATCAGACAGAATGCTCCTCGGTGCACCATGCAACCTCACAATGTGATCGATGTACAACTTGACCAACTGATCAACTGAGTACCTCTCATTCACAGGAATGAAATGAGCGGTCTTAGTCAATCGATCCACCACCCAAGATAGCATTATGATGGCGAGACGTCAACGGCAAACCTGTGATGAAGTCCATACTGATGTCATTCCATTTTCAAGAAGGGATCGACAATGGCTTCAGCAATCCAGCTGGCCTCTGATGCTCAGCCTTAACTCGCCGATAAACATCACACAAGGCAACATACTCAGCAATGTCTGCCTTCATGCCAACCCACCAGAAACGAGTCCTCAGATCCTCGAACATCTTGGTGCAACCAGGGTGGATGTAAAACCTCGAATCATGAGCCTCTCTCAGAATAGCATCCCGCAACTCTGCCACTCTCGAAACACAGATACGGTCCTCAAACCACAAAGCACCCTGCTGATCCACACGAAAACCCGGTGCTTTGCCTCTCTTCATCTTCTTCAAGATCGACTGAACCACTCTATCAAGCTTCTGAGCTGACTTGATCTCCTCAATCAACAATGGCTGCAACCTGAGCTCGTGCAAGAAACCCTGAGGAAAAATCTCAACTCTCAAACTGGTCAGATCTGCAAGAATCTCTGACTGCTCAGACAACAAAGAAGAACAATAAGCCTTACGACTCAAAGCATCGGCTACCACATTGGCTTTACTCGGGTGATAGTTAATGCTAAGATCGTAATCCTTGATCAACTCAAGCCACCTCCTCTGCCTCATGTTCAGCTCTGACTGTGTGAAGATGTACTTGCGACTCTTGCGGTCGGTGAAGATCTCACATCTGTTGCCGATCAGATAGTGCCTCCAAATCTTCAAAGCATGGACAACAGCTGCCAACTCAAGATCATGCGTCGGATAGTTCAACTCATGCTTCTTCAACTGCCTCGAAGCATAGCACACAACCTTCTTATTCTGCATCAGCACACAACCCAAACCCTGACGAGAAGCATCACAGAAAACTTGAAAATCCTGGTGAATATCCGGCAAGGTCAGAACAGGCGC
The DNA here is from genome assembly GCA_001602295.1 of Zoysia matrella. Lineage (NCBI taxonomy): Eukaryota > Viridiplantae > Streptophyta > Magnoliopsida > Poales > Poaceae > Zoysia > Zoysia matrella. The sequence goes on from BCLG01004030.1 coordinate 2,370, forward strand.
AGATGTCAGCCTCATCTTCAGCTCCTGGAAACTCCTCTCACAAGCATCTGACCAGACAAAAGGCACACCCAACTGAGTCAACTCGGTCATAGGCTTAGCAATCCTGGAGAAGTTCTCAATGAATCGGCGATAGTAACCTGGCAATCCTAGAAAACTCCTCACCTCAGAGACTGACCTTGGCGACTCCCACTCCACAACAGCCTTGACCTTCTCAGGATCAACGGCAACGCCCTCAGCTGTAACAACATGATTGAGAAAAGCAACCTTCTCAAGCCAAAACTTACACTTACTGAACTTGGCATACAGCTGATGAGATTTCAATCTCCCAAGCACAACTCTCAGATGCTGCTCATGCTCTTCGGCTGACTTGGAATAGACGAGGATATCATCGATGAAAACCACCACGAACTTATCCAGCTCAGCCATGAACACCTTGTTCATCATGTTCATGAAGTAGGCAGAGGCATTACTAAGTCCAAAAGAAACGACCAAAAACTCATAAGACCCATACCTCGTCACGAACGAAGTCTTCGGAATGTCAGAAGGTCGAATCTTCATCTGATGATACCCCGATCTCAAATCAATCGAGGAAAAGAACTTCGCACCCTTCAACTGATCAAATAGATCATCGATCCTCTGCAAAGGGTACTTGTTCTTTATCGTCACCTCATTTAAAGAACGGTAGTCAACGCACATGCGCATTGACCCATCCTTTTTCTTCACGAACAGCACTGGAGCTCCCCACGGCGAAGCACTCGGCCGAATGAACCCTTTACTTAAGAGCTCATCAATGTGCTCCTTAAGCAAAGCAAGCTCATCAGAAGACATCCGGTACGGCCGCTTGGCAATCGGCGCGGTACCAGAAAGAAGATCGATCACGAACTCAACATCTCGATCTGGAGGATGTCCCGGCAACTCATCGGGAAACACCTCTGAAAACTCTCGAACAACAGGAATCTGCTCCAAAGATAGCTCCTGCAAGCTGCAAACTGAAGGTGGAACTCTGGACGCTCTAGGAGCACACACCACTCGAATACCGTGGTGGTTGACCAAAGACACAACCCTCTCAGCACAAGTGATGACTCCCTCGTGCGTCGCTAGCCAATCCATCCCCAAGATGACATCAATGTCACGCGAGGGAAGGACGATGAGATCGGCTAGGAAGACCACACCCTCTATCAAAATCCGAACACCTCTACACTCGACACGACTCTTGTAGACTCTAAGAGGTGAAGTGGTAAGTGTAGGTATAGCTAAGAGTGAGGTAGGAAGACTATGTGTGGACGCAAACGCCGACGACACAAATGAATACGTAGCCCCCGAGTCGAACAAAACCATCGCTAGGTGGGAGTGAACCAAGAACTCACCAACGACGACGTCCGGTGCCTCCTGAGCCTCCTCCACTGAGATGTGGTTCAGGCGGCTGCGCGTAACGCTCGGCTGAGCAGCGCCACGGCCCGCTGAACGCACTCCTCGTCCTCCCGACTGGTGCGGTGGCCTAGCGGGAGTGGCAAACTGAACACCACCTCCCCCAGGTCCCTGCTGCTGGCACCTCGAACACTGAAACGCCTTGTGACCCTCCTAGCCACACTCGAAGCAGCGAACCGAGGACTGACCCCCTGTCGGATGGAAAGAGGACTGCTGCTGCTGGAAGGCACCTCTCTGGCGCTGAGAACTCTGCTGCTGGACTGAAGCTGGAGCAGGAGCTGTGAATCGAGCGAAGGTGGGCTGTCCCGATCCCTGCTGGAAAGAACCACTAAAACGCTTACGCTGCGAAGCCTCACGACTGGGTCCCTGACTAAGAGCTCTCCTCTTAGCATCCCTAGACCGGTCGAGCTTCTGAAGTGACACCTCCAAAGCTAGGCATCTGTCAATCAGCTCACAAAGGCTCCTCTGAACACCTCCGTCCAGGTACGGAAGCATCTCAAGACGTAGGCCCTTCCGGAACCAGTACATCTTACGACGCTCAGTCGAGACCTCCTCGGGTGCAAAACGACTCAGCTGAGTGAAGCGGTTGGCGTACTCGGTGACAGTCATACTCCCCTGACGAAGAGTACGGAACTCCTCCGCCTTCGCCTCTATGGCTCCCTCTGAGATGTGGAAACCACGGAAAGCGGTGATGACGTCGTCCCAGGTGAACAGCTCAGGCTCGTCAAGTGTGGCGTACAGAGTGTCCCACCAAGCACCAGCTGCACCTGTCAACTGGTGTGCTGCCAGATGAACTGCCTCCTGGTTGTCACACTGAATCAGGTCCAGCTTCTTCTCGATATCCCTGAGCCAGTCGTCAGCATTCAAAGGATCGACTGCACGGTCAAAAGTAGGAGAGCGCATGCTCAGAAACATCGCCATGCGAGAACCGACTGACTGGTGGTACGGTGCTGCGTCAGAAGCAGGAGCACGACCACGAGGCTGCTGCTATGACTGCTCGACAATACGCTCAAGCAGAAGCGTCTGTCGGACCATCACCTCCGCCAGGTTTGGAGCAGCTGGAAGCTCCTCACCAGACGTGGCAACTTCAGAAGGCTCGAACTCTGGGTCCATGGCAACTCCTCTGCCACGACCTCCGGCCTGAGGGGCAGGGGCTCCAGCACGGCCACGCCCACGCCCACGCCCTCGACCAACGCCAGACGCGTCAGCCGCAGGTGGCACTGGTACACGACCTCCAGCGTCGCGACCACGACCTCTGGGGACAGCACCACGACCACGCCCAGCGGGTGGCGGTACCTCAGGGTTCTCCAGAGCGGCCTACTCAAAACGAGCGTGAAGGCGTCCAGACCTCCTCAGAGCCATCTGTTGCAGAAGAACAATTCTGATTAGAAAGATAGTATTAGCAGAAACAGAATTACTAAAGAAGATAGAAAGTGAGCAGATTGGAACGAAGATAACTAAACAAGCACTATTCTAAGCAAACAAGACTTCTACCAAGCAAACGACGAGATTTAAGAAAACAACTTTCACGATGAAGGTTTGTTAGCAGATTAGGAAATCTAGGAATAATCCTTAATTACGTCCAGTTCTACGGTTTCGCTCCTACGGTCAAGTATGGCTCTGATACCACCTGTAACGACCGGGTTTTCATACCTTTCAGTAAGTCCCGATCTTTCGTGACTTTGCCAATCCTAGGAGTTTGGCAAGCACGATATCACAAGCGATCAATTAAGAAACCATAACAGAAATGTTAGACGAGAAACAAGAATAGAAAATAGCAGGTCAAAGTGAAATTATTAAAATAAAATCCTCCAAAGGGGTCCATCGGCACGCAGGCCGAAAATATCTCAGAGCAGATATATCACTATCGTGAGTCCAACAAAAATAACAGCGGAAGCATCAACGTGGCAGCGGTAGCGAACCTCCTCTACATATGCTAGCTCGAGCGGAGGAGCGGACGTCACGGACTGTCAGAGACGTAGTCGAAGTCGAAGCTGAGAGTATCCTTTGAAAACAACAAATTAAAAAGCCGTGAGTACGAATACTCAGCAAACCGCGTACTACCTAACAACAATGTATGTATGCAAATGGTTTCAAGGATAAAGGCATGGCTTAAGTGCTAAATGCAAGTTTAAAACATTTTATTTTACTTAAAAGATGCAAGAAAGTTTTATTTTTAAACTTGTCAAATTTTATTATCTTGCCCCGCAGAGATCTCTGTTATCTCGGACGGGGGTTCATTTTAATGCCGATGTAATCTCCACACTCGGTCGCAGCTCAAAGGCAGGAGTCAAAAACATTTTGAAAAAGGAGAGAGGGAAGAAAAACAAAACTACTCAACGAGGAACACAACTCAGGGGTGTCCTTCCAAAAGGACGTGGCAATGCGCATCGATTAAAACTCTGCAGAGGTTATGCACCTAGACCCACGAGATGCGTCATCGGAAACTACCGTCGTAGTCTCGACAAACACACAAGACCTGTCCACAAGCTTTAACTGGCGTCATCCGTCCTCCAGGATAGAGATCCCAAAAACCTACGCAATCGGGTCTTGGAGCTGTGAAGAGGCTACCACTGATCAGGTGGGGTATCTCGATCTCATGTGGAGAGTCAGAGCTCTACACCACACTAACACAACACCGCCAACCTACAGGTAAACAACAGTTTCAGCAAGCTTCAAGATCAAGCCAACTGCTCATACAGGGTAACGTGGTGTGCATGGTTGTCAATTGAGCGTATAAAGCTCGAAAGACTCGGTCCTTAATTGTCGAGGCAGACACCAACTCCAACCTCAACGTCAACAACAAGTCTCACGGAAAGATCCCAGCCCGAATCTTCCCGTTGTACCCAAAACAGGTACGCCCACAGGGACTTCTCAAAAGTCCCTCAGCTCCTCATACTCCAATCTGCCCCCGCTAAATAGTTATATATAGTTATTTGCAATACTCACACATTTGAAATACAGTTCAAAAGCATTTAACACAAATTCTATTTTATAGTGATAGGTGTGAGATGAAAATAAATGCGACTAAGCATGGCTAAGTATAAAAGTAAAATAAATGTACTAAAGCAATCATAGAGTTAATATTTGTGGAACAGTAAATAGGCACGGCTTAGGAATGTTGCTAGCACATTTTAAAATAGTTGGCATGCAAATTAAGGTTGCAAACAAAACATGCAGTTTAAAATGCTGAGAACAAATTGATCAAAGAACGCGGCTTGCCTGGCAAATCGGGATCGTAGTCGGGATCCGGGTCGACGAACTAATCAGGCTCGCGGAACTCCTCCTCTGGAACACCGGCTAAGCACAAAACGAACAGGGAATTAGACACTAATTACGCGACAATTAAAATCGGAAATTAAATCTAAATCGAAATTACTCGACTAAACGTGCGCAAAACGTTTTCGGAACAACCCTACACGACAATCGTGACGAGACAAATTAACGGAACAATTTCGAGATTAATCAAAGATCAAACGGAGTTCCTCGAAAATTGTAGACACTCGAGATCACAATGATTTAGATTAATTACAAAATAATTAATCGCAGAATTAATTAGCAAGTAATCTTAACAATTAATCAGACAGGAAAAGGAATTTAAGAGAAGAAAATTGTTTTCATCACGAAATTGGAAATCGGAGACGAAATCCGGAGTCGGTTCTGCAGATTGGAGACGGAAATCGGAATCGACGCACTGGAAATTGGAGATGGGGAACCGGCGCGGAAATCGGAGAAGGGGGTCGGCGCAGCGATGCACTGGAGTCGGGTCGGCGACTTCGGCGCGGAGGAAAAACGGCAGACGGCGACGAAACTCCTCGGGAGACCGCTTGCTGACGTGATGACGGCGCTGGCGAATCAACTCGGCTGGGACGGCGCTGGCTGTGCTGACGGTGACGCGGCGCGCGCGGAGAGAAAATGACGGCGAGAGCGACAAGGACGGCGTCACGGGGCGTGGCGTAGGCGACAGGGACGGGCGGCGCAACAGGCTCGGGGACGACGCGGAAAACGGGGACGGCGATGCGTGGAGCGAGGCGAGCAGGAGAGGAGCGGCGGTTAAGGATTTTTCTCTGAACAAATGAGGAGGGGAAAGGGCATTAAGGTGAGAGAAGGGTTTTATAGGAGGGTAAAAATGGGTAGGGTTAGAAATTAATTTGGGATTAATTGAAAAACGTAAAATAATTAAGAAGGCTGAAGAAATTAATTAGATAAGATATTAAGAGACTCGAAAATTAATTAGTAGAATTTTTTGGAAAATAATTTTAGCCCAAACGTAAAAATTACGCGGACTAAATTATTTCAGCACCGAATCAATTTAGATAAACGGATTTCGAATTTGAACGAAACGAAGTTCGAAACGAATGATTTTTGAACGGAACGAAATATTGAATCAGACAATTTAATCAAACAAAATTCGGAGAAAACGCCACTTTATTTAATTTAAAAATTGGGGATCTTACAGCAGGCATCTCCGACACGATGCCTGGCTATCATTCGGTGCCTGGCTGTTTGCTACTACTAGCTGCTGCTCACGCCGCCGGCGAGCAGGCAGCGCCTGCGTCTATCTGCCTGACTGTTTCAGTGACCCCGTCAAAACTCTCCTCGGCTGCAAAGCGCGAGCAGCTGGGGCCGTCTTCAGCTCTTTGGGATGTGGGCTGAATGTTCCTGTTGGGCCACCGCGCTGCTACTTTCTCCTCCTTCGCTTTGACTCGCCCGCTAGCAGGCCAAGTGGGCCGTAGAAGATAAATACTGCTTCATATGCCCCAACGTATCGCCTAACTCGTTGTTGGGCCTTTTTGTCATGATTTCATCCGAGGAGCCGTCGGACACGCTTACACGCGCGAGTCGCGACCGGAGGAAAAGTAAGCTGTTGCTCTAGTTATCTACAGGCGCAGATAGTACAGCGTCGGTCGGTGTATTTTTCTCTCGATCCTTCACCAACCCCCCGGCCTTCCGATGCATGCATCCATGCAAGTCCGGCATGCAAGTGAGTACTAGTTTGGTCAACACTTGGATGCATGAGTACCAGAAAATTAAAACGAAACACAAACAATTCGATGCATGCACGCACGCGTAGACACGACCTGCCACGAACAACAGTCCGGCCGGCTGCGCTTGCGCGCGCGAGAGAGAGAGAGAGAGCAGGCGTTGATCATCAACGATCAATTCAAACCGGCTGCTTAGCTAGTCCTCGTGACCATCTCACCACGCACCATTCTTGGTCTTGGTCGGTCCAGAAGAGACTAGTGCTGACTTGTCAAGCAGTAAACTGGCAAGTGCACCTTTGCCAACCTCTGATTGATCCGATCTGGCGCCTTCGTTCGTTCATCCCCTGTCAGAATCAACGCGACCTGCCAACTCGTGCACGCAAACCTTCAGCTACGTACTACGGGCTTGTCTTCCCTGATGGCGATTTCGAACGGACTGACGGCGACGTTTGTGAGTCATACGTACAATATACGCGTACTCGCCGCTGGAGCCCAGACTAGACTGGGCCGGGCTGAAACATCTGCGAAACCGTTGCTCAGGCCTGACGGGTCAACGTTCCTTTCAAGGTCAACCTGGTTTCGACCCATCAGCTTTGGACTTGCACAACGAACAGGTTTCTATAAAAGGTAAGTAAATTACGACGTTGCTGTCCAACGTACTGGCACACGCGGAAACCGGACCGGATAAGCAGATCAATTAAGATCGACTAGGAAGACGAACGGAATTCTCCAGCTGCTATTTTCTTCACCAACCGCTTAATCAGCTGCCACTAGCAGTCTAGTACTAGTCGCTGCCAGTAATGCGTATCGCGTGCGGATCGATCTCCTAGCAGCAGTCAATCGTCTTCTCGATCGCCCGGGGTAATTTGGTCAGCGGTCTGAGCGGGCGACGGGCTGACGGCCCGCGATGGAGAAGCAGTCGTCGATTTGGCATCAGCAGCAGGACGGTCTCATCTCACCTGTATGCTGGCTGATCGACGCCCGCGTTGGTGGCAAGCGCCACACGCCTCGGTGGACTAGTGGGATGTGCGACTAGCCTGGGATTGATCCCTTCGACTCGAGAAGAAAGGGTTCGCAGCAACCTGCATGCCTTTGGACAACGCGTTCTTCTTCAGGCCTCGTTTCGGCCCGGCGTACTTCCTTGGTTCATTTTTATTCGTCGCCGTTGACTTTATTTGATCATTCATCTTTGTCGTTTGGTTCATTTTTATTTGTCGCTCGAGCTCGGCTCGATATAAGCTCAACAAAAAGAAAAATATTTAAATATTATAAAAAATACATTATAAAAAATTATTTTAAAATATAAAATTGATAAATTAGCTATTAAAATATAAAAAATAATTATTATTTTTTTTAACAAACTTTGTCGAGCCTGACCGAGCTCGAGCTCGAGCTCGGTAGCCTCGCGAGCTTTATATCGAGGTCCAGTTCGGCTCGTTTAATTTTTCACAAGCCAAACTCGAGTAGCTCGCGAGCTCGAGCTTCATTTGACAGCCCTATTTGTCGTTACCATAAAAATCAGAATACCGAACATGCACGACGAAATATGTCATTATCTTGCCCGAAATTAGAGGCAAAGTATCGGGCAAGCATCTGTCAGTACGAAAGTCAAGAAGAGTTGTAACCGGCGCCATTAAAGCCTATATTCAAGATGGGTAACTTCTAAGTTATGGACATGAGTAACCTTCAATTATGGCACTAGTAACTCACTGTATTATAGCCGTTAATGTCATTATAGACCATAAACAACCACAATTGTAACCTCTCATCCCTTAGACTATAAAAGAGACACGAGAGAGACCCTTAGAGGCATCTGGAGACTCACCCAAGTAGCTCTCATTCACTTAGTATATATTCCATTCCCTCTTGAGAAGACATTTCACTGGCTATTCGCCACCTCATACAACACACGCCACATTGGATGTAGGGTTATTATCTTTCGGAAGGCCCGAGCCAGTCTAAATCTATGTGTCTCTCTCTTGATGGATTTTCATACTAGCAAAGCGTCCTCGAACTAAATATCTACTGATCTTGACCTGTAGGTCGAGCGTCGACAGAGGCGCACAAGAAAGAAGCGCATTGTTGAAGATTCGTCAAAATTTCAACAAATCTTCAACTCATGCGTGCGTTCATCTTGATCAATTCACCGTCGCCAATGTAAAGAAGGAGGTCAGATGGTGCTTCACTGTGATTTTCGCCAAGTTTGTCTTCATCGACCCTACATTTTTGAAGTTTAGCCAACATCAACCTTCCAGAAGCACTTCAAGCACCAGATCTCCAGATGTCAAATCTTCTGATGTCAGATCTCTCGATGTCAAATCTCCTAATGTCAGATCTCCCGATGTCAAATCTCCTGAAGTCAGATCTCCCGATGTCAAATCTCTCGAAGTGAGATCTCTCGAAGTCAAACCTCCCGATGTCAATCTTCTGATGTCAAATCTCCTGAGATCAGATATCCTGATGTCAAATCTCCCAAAGTGAGATCTCTCGAAGTCAGATCTTTCGATGTTAGATCTACCAAAGTGAGATCTCCCGAAGTCAATTGCCAAAATTGACACCCAAAGTCAGTGACCGAATTTGATGCGAGCCATAAAAAGTATCAGCATCAACTCTACATATAGCAAGGCTCCAGAAGATCGGGGGTTATTTATCGCTACCAACTGAGAGTTACCCAGATATTATACTGGATCAAGATAAGCCGATTAAACTCCTTCCTTATATCTTAATTATTGGCTCTATCGCTTACTTTATCAAGCATTTATTTATATGAGTGCCTTGCGTACTACATAATTTATTTTTTTAAATATTCTAGCATAATATTTACCTTCTTATTACCAGCTAACAGGGATATTTTTTAACCCCTAGCTACATTTTTAAGCAGGGTTTCTGGAATTTTATCATTCTGAACATTTATGCAGAATCTTATTGATTATTCTGGATCTCCAATCAGAATTTTATTGATTATTCCGAATCTACAACCAGAATTTTTTATTGATCGTTCTAAAAAATCTAATAGAATATTACTGATCATCGGATATTCATCATCAGAATTTTATTCTAGATCTTACTGTATTCATCTATACACTAAATAGAGCTTTAACGCTCGGATGTTATAACTATGCTACTGATGGTTCATCACTAATGCTCACGGCATTGATGATCAGGTATTTATCTCTATAATGAGGAGAGCACTAATGCTCGAGAGTTACTATTGGCTATGCACCTAATGTGCATGGCATCAATAACCGAACAATTATCCCAGCCATTCTTTCATCTTCTATTGCTTTTACTGGCTATATGGATATTCAACCGGATCTTATTATTAGAATATTTCTCTCCACCATAAAGGCCACGTTAATGCTCGTTGGTTACTACTGTTTATACACCACTAATGACCATGGCACTAATGCAATCACTAATGGCCCTGGCACTAATGCGCACAGCTATATCACCAGTGGTTATTCATATACAGTTATCACATTATTTATCTGGATTTCTTTGGGTATTCCACTGCTACAAATATTTTCTCCATAAATTCATTGACTCTTTAGTCATATCGGGCAGATGAACTTGCTCTCAAATTTAATTATTTCCCTAACCACACGCTGGTTCACAAGAATTGCAGTACACAGGACATTTTCAGGTCACAAATGATCTCTTCGGATCACTGTTCGGGCTCTCTATCTTGACCGCCGGACGGTTACACAAGATACGACTCTAAAAGGGACATGCGGCCATCTTCAGAGTGATTTAATCAAACAGCTGATACGCATAAGCTATGAGGCTAATCACACCTAACCACCATAGGCACCCCCACATATTACTTTAGATAGCGCTGACGTTTTGTACAGCGATCTTTATCAAGGCGAAAATACTTAACAAACTCATCTGATGCGCATACAAATTTTACTTCGAACCGAGCCCGAATAATAAACCCGTGCTATATCCTTTTCAGGATTCAACGACGCATATTGACCCGAGCAAGAGCTCGGAGGCTTGACATTCTGTTCTTCAACAGAATTATTACTCTACTTCGGACCGGATCCGAACTGAAAATAAACTCGCTCCACAACCTTATTAGGATCTGATGATATATATTGACCCGAGCATACGCTCGAGGGCTTCATACTATTTTCTTCGACAAAATATTACTCTTCATACAAGCGCCTTCTATAAAGAGTCGAGGGCTACTATCATACATATCTTTTTTAATTTTTAAAGTTTTTGAAATCACCTATTAGTATTCAGGTGTGGCTTTACAACAATAAGATGATGATGAATTCAGCATAAAAATTCATCAAGCAAAAAGGAGTTATTTTTACTCCAGCTTCAGTACAAGCGAAGCAAAATTTGTTATTCCTCCAACTGCATCAAATAAAAATTAGTGACAACATGAAAACGTTGAGACTCTGTCATATTTTTTAAGACATCATCTGTTAGATGATTATTTCAGTGATTCAAATTGTGCATGCTGAGACTTCATGATGCATCAGAAGATATTTTATGGCACCCTCCTTTGAAGAGTTTACCTCCCACTACCATTTATACAAGATGCAAGAATTAAGGTGAACTTAAAACAACAATGAAGATGCAAGCGCTGCTATTAACGCTCAAAAGGACAATACCTGATGGTATAAACGTCCACGAGAAATGACATAGGCGCACTTGCATAGGCGAATTTTGAAAGACCGAAGATAAGTTCTTGAAAACAAATTCTGAAAGACCGAAGACAAGTTCTTGAAGACAAATTTTCGAAGATCGAAGACAAATTTTTGAAGACTGAAGATAAATTTCTTAATACAGAAGATGATGGCATTGGAAGGCAAGCTTAGAGGGCTTATATCATTACCATAAAAATCAAAATACCGAACATGCACGGCGAAATATGTCATTATCCAGCTTAAAGTCGAGATGGAGTATCAGACAAGCATCTGGCGATGGAGGTCAAAAAGAGTTATAACCGACGCCATCAAAGCCTATATTGAAGATGGGTAACTCACAAGTTATAGACATGAGTAACCTCCAAGTTTAATGCCTGTATTATAGTCGTTAATGTCATTATAAACCATAAACAACCACAATTGTAATCTCTCTTCTCTTAAGACTATAAAAAGGACACGGGGAGGGACTCTTGGCATTGGAGACTCATTCAAGTAGCTCTCATTCACGTAGTACACATTCCATTCCCTCTTGGAAAGATATTTCATGGGCTATTCGTCATCTCATACAATACACGTCACACTGTACGCAGGGTTATTATCCTTCGAGAGGCTCGAACCAGTCTAAATCCTTGTCTCTTTCTTGATAGATTTTCATAATAGAAAAGCGTCCTCGTGTCGATTCCGATTTGTAGATCGAGCGTCAACAATCTTATTTAAAAAATTAGTTCAAAGTATAAAATTGCAAGTCATATTTTAAATACTTTTAATGATAAATTAAATTATAACTAAATATATAATTTTTATCATATTTTTTTTAATAAAATAAATAATCAAAATTAAAGTCACAATTCAACCGCGACAAATAAAATTGATCCGAGAGAGTTCAAGAAGCCGGCTTCCAAACCCGGAAACAAGACCACCTGATATCGATCAGCCTGTCAGGTAACGTCGGCTACCTGAGATCAGATCAGCGTGGAACCAAGGCCTCGTTCCACTCCTCTCCCTTTTTATCTCTCCATGAACTCATGAGGTCGTTCAGCTGAGCTGGCTCCAAGGTTGAATTCCTCGGCCGTTCCTGACGGCAACGTTTCGTCCGTTCCGTCGGCCCCCATGCTCCGATCCTCTTCTTCTCTGCTGACTGCTGTCCAGCTAGCCCCCCACCCTTGGGTGCGCCCATGGTATTGGTATGATACGAGAGAGAGACGGCGGCGCGGCGATGCTCCTGGGATGGGGACGAAGCAAGCACCCGCTGCCAAATGCAAATGCAGAGGTCTCTGATCAGACTCGGACGACATGGAGTCAGCCGGAGACTCTGTTTCTCTTCTCGCGTACACATGCGTAACCAGTTATTTTCCTTGGAGTTGGTGTCAAGCTGGCTTGGCTTCCTTGTGAGCGCGGGTAATTCGTTGGTTAATGGTTCTTTGACTCCTGCTCTGTGCAAATCCATCTCGCAGTGGCACCGATGATTAATTAGGCGTTACTGTTACCGACGCGTAATCAAATATAGTACTCGGTTCGGTTTTAAATTATTGACATCGTTGACTTTTAACATCAACTTTGATTATTTGTTTTATTAAAAAATTTATTTTAATATATAAAATTATTAGTTATGATTTAAATTTTACTAATGATAAATCAAATAAAAACAAAATTTTACATATTTAAACAAAATTTTTAAATAAAACAAATAATAAAAATTAATATTAAAAATCAATGGTGTCAATAATTTAAAACCGAAGAGTAACACCTTGGACCTCAGCCGACGTCACCTACCTGGCTACCAGTCCATTGATCAGCTGGCCGTCCACGACGCTTGCGAAACGTGCGCCGAATCCGGTGGTGATGAAATGGCGCGAGTGCGAAGTGTGAACCGGAACGGCTCGATCGGTTTCAGACTTCTTCTAGAAGCCACTTACCCATCGACCTTACCTTACGTACATCAATATGAATCAATCTGCTCGATCCTTGGCTCATTAACTCTTTATTACTAAAAAAGATATCCTAAAGTTATGAACAGTTACCCTAAGAACCCTAGCTCCCCGCCGTCACGGACCTTCCGTCCACCACAGCCGCGCGTCGCCGCCAAATCCGTTTGATGCTCATCTGATTCTCACTTGCTCTAACCAGTTGTTTCTTTCTCCTCCTGTTCGGGGTCAACGTTCCGGGTCGCCGTAGATGATGATTCTTAACAAGTCAAAAGTCAACTTGTTCCACAGCCCACAGAATCAACTAGCTAAAGACTAAAGTAGTAGCCGCCTAAAAATGATGTTCGTGTTGATTCCTCGCTTAACTACCCGGTAATCCACAATCAGCTGGACGGTAGTGAACGGCTGATGACTGAATAACCACGCTTTTCCTACGTTCCTGATAAAGACTGCGAGGGAGGGCACCGTGCGTTTCCGAAACTTCATCACCTGGTCATGTTGGGCACGTATTTTATGATCAGATAATGCGTTCATTGTTTTTGCGTCGCCGTGTGGACAAAGTTTCCTCGCAATTGCGATGTGGATTAGCCTACGTGGCCATGACTTTATTATTAATTAACATACTAGTACTATCTATTGTCGCACGCAACGAAATGAAATGGCGTGGAGACAGATCTAGTGCTGGCTGGGACTACATATATGGTTGAAGGGTTTTCTGTGCAAATGGTCAAACGAGAGGTACTGGTCATTAACAACGAGAGCGTGCGTGTCGAAATGCAGAGAATGTTTTTACTGTTAAACATCTCTCTGTATAACATGTTAGGATAGATACTTTATATTTTAAGAAAAAAATCTTTTGGTCATGGGTAACGGCATGCAAAAATAACGCGTCAAGTATCTATTCGTAAGTCGTAACCAATGACCGACTGTTCTGAAACGAGAACTGATGACCAAACTGTTACGGATGGACAGCTCCTCCTTAATTTTCTTGCAACGTATAGAAATAAATGTCTTGCAGATGCTTTTAATTCTTCAGTGTGAAGAAAACGTCACGAACGTACGTAAGCATAATAAACCTAGCCATCTCGCTTTGAATATTGTACTAAACAACATTGTCTCCTTTTTATGGAAAAATACTAGTAAATTTAAGTGATGTAACTAGTGCTCTTGCTCCATACAGGTACGTATATTACTCCCTCATGTTAAAAAAAACTGTTTTGGATGTCGAAAACATAACTTTAACTCTTATTATTGATAAAAATATTTATAATTATGTGACATGGTACATTTTTATAAAACTATTTTTAAGACAAATTTAATCATATAATTTTCAAATTTTTAAATTTAACAAATTAAAACTATTTTATAAATTACATTTCTAAATTTTTATTGAAACAATGTTCAAACAAATTTCCTTTTTAATCGGAGGGAGATTACCAGAAAAACGAATGCATATTGTTTCCTTTGCATTCTTTCGAGAATGACCCATAGTGCACATTCAATGCACACATACTATCATCTTGAGGTGATCGTTATCTTTTCAAGATCATACTGTACTACTACTACCATGCATCCACCTAGGTCGTCTGGTCGTAGCAGTGCTAAATGCGAACGTGGACATGTCGACGACAAGCGCTCGCGTCGAGCTTGTCCTTGCGCCTGTCGCTTCCTAGACAGCTAGGTTTCCAGCGAGCTAGTACGCTCGATCCGGTTGCTGTTCGTACGAGGCACGTAACCCAGTTTGTTTGTCAAGCTGAACTGTTCCTTTGACAGCGATCTGACGGTCGATGGATGGAAAGCGGTTCGAATCAAACTCTGAAGAGAGCGGGCGCACTGTGCGGTGAAAGGGAAATCTTCAAATTATTAGGCGGCAGTAGCGAGCTGACGTGAGCGGCGTGGAATCTTGTTTGGCCGGATAAAGATCGTAGGTAGATCGATCGACCTAGCGGCTGGCGATCGATGAACATTATTAACAGCTCAAGCGGGGTTTAAAATATTACAAGTATTTGAATAAATTTCTGCAACATATTACTAGTATTTGAATAAATTTCTGCCGCACGGAAGGTTTCATAAGTTTGTTAGTCGTATAAATTTGACTGGAACTGTTTCAAATTGCGAGAAACGAAAACTATACTAAATCAACCGGACAAATATTTTTTCTGCGGTAGAAGCGAAGGAGGAGCAGGGTAGGTAGGAACTTGGAAGTACCTACTGGAAGAGGACGACGGTCTTTTATCCTCTGACCCTCCCACCTTCCTTCCTTCCTTCCTTCCTTCTCCGTCGTTAGAAACGGTTGCACCACCACCACTGATGCTGTCTGATAGAAGCAAGCCTGAAATTCTAAAAAAAAAAAAAAAAAACAAAGCCTGAACAAGTATGCAGCACGACTAATCTAATCTCGCGTCGATTTCATGTTCCCGTCACTCAAAAATTTTAAAAATCCGTCTTGTAGAAACGGCGTCGTCGACCCAGGAGCAGGAAAGAGTCAAACGAACGAAAACGGGTCCTGTAGCGGATCGAGTAGCGTAGTACGACCGAGTCCGAACGATGAAGCGGCGTGACTAATGTCGCGTGCGTCGGGTTCTTGGTCTCCGTCATCGAAAAATAATTCTGCGACCGCAAAATTGTCCCAAATGCATTGTGGTAGGTGGGACATTTCCCACGTGCTTTTTCCAGTTTCAAAGGTCAGAAACAGGGGGGAGGGAGGCGTTTCAGTGGGCTCGGGAAAGGAGCGCGGGTTCACCAGCGGTCGCGTTCAGAGTTTACAATTACGTTTCTGCAGTTTCGGTGAAATCAGTTGATTCATTTTCTTTGGGTCACTGGTTTAAAAATAAGAATTTAGATAAAAAAATAAAATTGATAAAACCGAGAGTTAAATTTTCTGTAGCTGCATGCGCTTTGGAATTTAAATGTGACGGAGGTACTTTTCTCAGCTAGATAACGACCCAACATGCTGACTTTAAAATCGGCAGGTTCCTTCAGATTGGTTTAATTTAATTCCGCTGGTACATGCGTGTCCGGCCTTGGACTGTTCGTGCAACACGCACAATTGCGCTCGTGTAAAACACGAGGACTAGTCAGGAAGAGTCCTCTGAATTGAGACACGTGCTCGCGAGAGAACAAAACGACTGGAGGAACGGGAAACCCTGCTCCTGGCCAGGAAACGCGACGCGCCGAAGAACGTGCGCGGCATGCATTTCGAGGAACGTTCAGGAGCAGCTCGATCGGTCAGCGAATCAGTTTGACAAAATTCAGTAGGAGTCCTAATGAGCAGCACGAATATGTGCGCTTGCATGCCCTGGTACCGGAGAGGCGCGGACCTCGTCAGATATTTGACCGGCAACGTGGTAGTTGGATCTGTTCTTAAATTGTTATACTACTCCAGTTAAGATAACAATTTTAATTTATTTTTGATGGTCTTAAAACAGAGGAAGTAGATAATCAGATAAGAGAAAAAAGAAACATAAGCACTCTCTCAACGCTGATGTCGGGGAGTGTATCCAGTGGTTGTATTTTGACCCGAGCAAATAAAGCTTACCATCATCATTCATCACCGAATTGTTTGATCCGAACAACGGTCGACGGCTCAGACCCGCCGCTGGTATCAGCCATCGTTTTCAAGTAAAACCAGTGAGAAAATTAACCTTTGACTAATATATAAGATGTGGTCGACTTTAATTCGGTTAAGAATAGATGAGCAAACGATAAAAACACGAGCCGAGTCTTCGATTGTTGGTCGTCATCCTTTGCTAGCTCCATTTTTCTGAAGTGTGTGGAATGCATTTGGAAGTGGAGTAGTAACTGTTTAATGTTCTACAGGTTCGTTGCAAAGTCACGTTGAAAGAGTCCATTGAACTTCCGCTCCTCACCTACCGTTTTGCCATCGTATATACTCCTACACATTTCAAAAGGTTAGGAGTTCTTGAAAGTAGTGCAACGCAAACTTTTCTTATGTTTTGAGACGGCGAAAGTATCCTTTGCATCAGGAAAAATAGACGGTTAATGTTTAAAAAAAATTATAAATTTTATAGAAATTAATTTAATTTTAAAAAATATAGAATTTATGAATTTTTCTAGCAATCCATAAAGGGCGTGAAAGTTTCGGCAATCAGCACGCACGCAGTTACAGAGCACGAAATCTCCTCCTATCCCAGCATTCTCCCTGTTCCTACCAGCAGCTGCCCACACTCCACTGACATCTGGAGCAGCCCCAAAAGGGAACGGAACGGCAGCGGAGCAATCCCACCCCAGCGCACGCACGTGCCGCCTGCGACTGGACCCAAGGTCCAAAGCCAAAAGCCGCCTTGCGCGAACGAAGAGCTTTTTCGCGGCGGATTCCACAGGTTTGGTCGGCCGCACGTCGCCGCCGCTGCAGTGCTGCTCACCAGCCGGCCGGCCGGCGATCTATCTCAGGATCGAAAACGACCGGGCGGGACGGCCACTTGGCGGTGCAGACGCGCCCGTGCCCGCACTGCTGCGCACGCGTGGAACCGTGGTCGACGCGTGCGCACGTACGCGTGGCGCATCCATGCGACCGTGCTGGAAATGCCTGGCTTTAGTTTGGTGCGAACGAACACGCTACAACAGTGACTGAACACGTTCGTTCGTACTACTCTTGAAACTTTGGAGTACGAGTACGATTAATTTCAGTGATGTGCACGTTCACTCGCTGCCGCGGCGTTCCGTGCGGCGGCGCGGGGCGACGGGTGCGTGCGTGATCTGGTTGCTCTGCTCGATTTGTTAGACGATTTGAGGTGTTCCCAGTGAGTTTACACTGGCCCAACCTGGTCGCTGCCGTTTCCCGGTCGACCGGCCTCCCTGGAACGACGGCGACGTCGCGAGAACGCTCGCGGTGCAGCATCTGTCTGGCGCAGTAAAAACGGGGCGGAAACGTCGTCGTCCGCTCCGCTCCGCGCGCCGGGGTCAAGTCTGGTTCGGCGGCCACCGCGCGGTAGGTTCATGAACACGGTCGTCCAGGCCGGAGGAGGAGGGTGACGGGGAACGACGACACGGCTTTGACGAGCCAGTTTCCGGTTCGGGAACGGCGGGGATGCCCGTTGGTGCGGCGTAGGTGGAGAGAGGAATTGGACGCTGCGTGGTGGCCGGGTAGCCGGTCCCGGCGCCACCAACAGAAGCGTGGATGGCGTTACTAGTGAGTACTAGCTTGGCTCTGTTCTGCCCGGGACACGGAGCGGTGATGACACATGGCTCGACAGGTTGCGCCGCTCTTGTTTCCGGTGGCCGTGGTCCGTGGAACGGTCAAACGGAACAGTTCGCCGCAGCAGCGGCGGTAGGAGTAGAACAGAGGCGGCGACCGGCGAGCTGAGACCAACCTGTGCAGCGGGGGCCAGCCAGCGGCCGCTCGCGCGCGCCTTCCCGCGTCAGCCGCTTCTTGACCACGGATTTTTCCACCCCGCACCGCACCACACCGCGCAACCAACAACCCCCACCTCTTCTTTGCCGTGTCGCTATAAATAATCGCGCGCCCCCCGGTCCCCGCTCCTTGCCAAACGCATCGCTCCACGCTTTCCTTCCTCACCGTCGTCTTCTTCTCACGGTTGCACCTCACCCTCACCCTGACCTCTCTCACCCCGACCCACTCACCGCCAGCTAGCAAACGTTTCCTCGAAGAAGGAGAAGAAGAATCGAGCGGAGTAAGGAGGAAGAAGGCGTCAGTGATCAGGCAGTCAGTCAGGCAGGCATGCACAACCACCGGGCGGGCGGCGACCCCGGCGCCGCCGGCCGAGGGGACAACAACATCGTGGAGATGACCGGCGCCGCGCAGCCGCCGGAGCGGGAGCGCGTGGTCCCGCACAGCGGGCCGCTGAGCAAGAAGTCCGGGGCGCGGAAGAGCGCGCGGTTCGCGGAGTCCGTGTCGGCGCCGCTCTCCGCGCCGCCTCCCCGCGCCTCCGCCGCTCCCACCACCAACGCCAACGACGACGACGACTACGTCGAGATCACCCTCGACGTGCGCGACGACTCGGTGGCGGTGCACAGCGTGAAACCCGCCGGCGGCGGCGGCGACGACTCGGACGTGACGCTCCTCGCGCAAACGCTGGAGAAGCGGTCGTCGTCGTTCGGCCACGCCGTGATCCGGAACGCGTCGTCCCGGATCAAGCAGGTGTCGCAGGAGCTGCGGCGCCTCGCGTCCGTCAACCGCCGCGGCCCGCGGATCGACCGGTCCAAGTCCGCCGCCGCGCACGCGCTCAAGGGGCTCAAGTTCATCAGCCGGACCGACGGCGCCAACGGCTGGCCCGCCGTCGAGGTGCGGTTCGACGAGCTCGCGGAGAACGGGCTGCTCCACCGGTCCAAGTTCGGGAAGTGCATCGGCATGAAGGACGCGGATTTCGCCGTTGAGCTGTTCGACGCGCTGGCCAGGCGGAGGAACATCTCCGGCGACAGCATCAGCAAGGCGGAGCTGCTCGAGTTCTGGGACCAGATCTCCGACACCAGCTTCGACAGCCGCCTGCAGACCTTCTTCGACATGTACGTCCTTCCTTTCCTTCATCACACCCCCTCCCCTGCCCATTCAATTTCCTTCCCATAGTCGTCGTCGTCGTCGTTATCAAACCTTAACTCTTAATTCCTGGTTTAATCACCCGTCTAATAAACAGTTCTAGTAGTAATTAACATTCATCAGTTAATCTAATCGATTTTAATTAACAACTGAACTGATGGATGAAACAGGGTGGACAAGGACGCCGACGGCAGGATCACCGAGGAGGAGGTCAAAGAGGTAACCCTCCCATCCGTCCTTTCTCAGTTCGTTTACCGTCATTTCCAGAACAGCACTGCACAGAGACTAGCCAGCTAGGAGTAGAAAAATGTGTTCTTGAATCCTCTTTACTACAGTACCTCTGAAACTTGCTCGTCACTGCAATGCGTTTCACAGATCATCACGCTGAGCGCTTCGACGAACAAGCTCTCCAAGGTGCAGGAGCAGGCGGAGGAGTACGCGCGGCTGATCATGGAGGAGCTGGACCCGAACAACATGGGGTACATCGAGCTGTACAACCTGGAGATGCTTCTTCTCCAGGCGCCGAGCCAGTCGGTCCGCCTCGGCAACACCAACAGCCGCAACCTGAGCCAGATGTTGAGCCAGAACCTCCGGCCGACGGCGGAGCCGAACCCGCTCCGGCGCTTGTACCGCCGCGCGAGCTACTTCCTCGAGGACAACTGGCAGCGCGTGTGGGTGCTGCTCCTGTGGCTGTCCATCTGCGCGGGGCTGTTCTCCTGGAAGTTCGTGCAGTACCGTCGGCGCGCGGTGTTCGACGTGATGGGGTACTGCGTGTGCGTGGCCAAGGGCGGCGCGGAGACGCTCAAGTTCAACATGGCGCTGATCCTGCTGCCCGTGTGCCGGAACACCATCACCTGGATCCGCAACCGGACGGCGGTGTCCCGCGTGGTGCCGTTCGACGACAACCTCAACTTCCACAAGGTGATCGCCGTGGGCATCGCCGTCGGCGCGGGGCTGCACATCATCTCCCACCTGACGTGCGACTTCCCGCGGCTGCTCCACGCCACCGACGCGGAGTACGCGCCCCTCGCGCAGTACTTCGGCACGCCGCGCCCGAACAACTACTGGTGGTTCGTGAAGGGCACCGAGGGGTGGACGGGGCTGGTGATGCTGGTGCTCATGGCGACCGCGTTCGTCCTCGCCACGCCGTGGTTCCGCCGCGGACGGATCCGCCTCCCCGGCCCGCTCAAGCGCCTCACCGGGTTCAACGCGTTCTGGTACTCGCACCACCTGTTCGTCATCGTCTACGCGCTGCTCATCGTGCACGGGCACTTCCTCTACCTCACGCACAAGTGGTACAAGAAGTCCACGTGGATGTACCTCGCCGTGCCCATGTTCCTGTACGCGTGCGAGAGGCTCACGCGCGCGCTCAGGTCCAGCGTCCGCCCCGTCAAGATCCTCAAGGTCGCCGTGTACCCCGGCAACGTCCTCTCGCTGCACTTCTCCAAGCCGCCGGGCTTCCGGTACAAGAGCGGCCAGTACATCTTCGTCAACTGCGCCGCCGTCTCGCCATTCCAGTGGTAAGCATTCTTGTATCCATTCCATAGTGCTCGTCTTGTTATTGGGTCTAGATTTCATTGTTAGTTTAAGTGGCAAAGGTGGTTAAGTGGAGATGATTTGGAGATTTGTTTAGTTAAAATACAGGTAACGAATATGCTTACTGGGTAGTAGTACTGACCAATGGCTAACGTCGAGAGGTTGGCTTGTGCAGGCACCCGTTCTCCATCACCTCGGCCCCGCAGGACAACTACGTGAGCGTCCACATCAGGACGCTCGGCGACTGGACCCGCGAGCTCAAGAACGTCTTCTCCAAGGTGTGCCGGCCGCCGACGGAGGGCAAGAGCGGGCTGCTCCGGGCGGAGTACGACCGCGACGGCGGCGCCATGTCCAACCCGAGGTGAGCGCACGAGAAATCTCCTGTAGTCGTTCTGTCCGTGTGTAATTACCTCCGTTTCCTCGCGGTTTCGTCGAGCCAAGCAAGGGATTTCAAAAAGTGCGCGTCGCTGTCGCCGTCGCCGCGTTCCGTTCGTTCGGAGTCCAGGTTTGGTTGGATGTGGACGGGCCGGCCGGCGGCGGCGCGGGGGCGGTGGGGTTTGGTTGGGAGCTGACCGGGTCTCGCCGTGTGGCTAGGCTCATCAGCCGCGTCAGTTCTACTGACTCCGTGCTAGCTGTTTCCACACTTGTGTCAAACCCGGTTGAGTAGAGATGGTCAGTAGCCACCTTCTCTGACCTCCAGCTTCCAGACACACCTTTTCTTACCTCACAGAAAGACGCCTTTTCTTCTCCCTTTCTCCTCTGTGAATGTAGAGAGAGAGAGAGAGAGATAGAGACTCTGCAATGAGATCATTCCTTGCATCAGAGTTTGGTTCGTCCAGGTCCAGACATGCACGCTCAGTCAGCAATGCTGAACACTGAGCGGCAGCAGAAAACCATGGCCTAGGAGTAGTTTTCTGTGACACGCACTGCAATTTCTTTTTAATTTGAATCGGTCATCTTGTGGATCATTATTGTTTCTTCTAGCTAAAAAACTAACGAAACGTCTTCATCGCACGCAGCTTCCCGAAGGTGCTGATCGACGGGCCCTACGGCGCGCCGGCGCAGGACTACAAGCAGTACGACATCGTGCTTCTTGTCGGGCTCGGGATCGGCGCGACGCCGATGATCTCGATCATCAAGGACATCATCAACAACATGAAGCAGCTGGACGGCGACCTGGAGTCGGGCGCCGCCAGCGGCGGCGACAGCTCGGTGCACCCGTCGTTCCGGACGCGGCGCGCCTACTTCTACTGGGTGACGCGCGAGCAGGGGTCGTTCGAGTGGTTCCGCGGCGTGCTGGACGAGGTGGCGGAGACGGACAAGAAGGGCGTGATCGAGCTCCACAACTACTGCACCAGCGTGTACGAGGAGGGCGACGCGCGGTCCGCGCTCATCGCCATGCTCCAGTCGCTCAACCACGCCAAGCACGGCGTCGACGTCGTCTCCGGCACCCGCGTCAAGACCCACTTCGCGCGACCCAACTGGCGCAACGTATACAAGCGCATCGCCCTCAACCACCGCGACCAGCGCGTCGGTAAGAACCCGAATTAATCACTGCACTGCTGCTCCTCTCGTTCTACTTCCACCCATGAAAACGTCGAAAAGTCTAGTTGTTCATGCCTCCACGGCTCTCTCACTGATCTCGCGGTGAAAGAGGAGCTCTACCAAACCTGATGCTTCCTACGCTGGACTAGGGCTGCCATCCATGTGGCTGGCGCTGGCCAAACTTTCTTCCCAGAAACTCAGACGACAGGGACATGCACGATCAGTGCCTGCCCCAGTTCCGCGGCGTATGAGTTCAACTTGAACTACTCTTACTCAAGATTTCATTCAAGTTTTAGCTGAAATTATGTTAGT
The DNA here is from genome assembly GCA_001602295.1 of Zoysia matrella. NCBI lineage: Eukaryota > Viridiplantae > Streptophyta > Magnoliopsida > Poales > Poaceae > Zoysia > Zoysia matrella. Next base: position 25,279 of record BCLG01004030.1, read on the forward strand.
ACACACTAGAGCCCCAATCATTGTTACAGACTGATAGTTACAGCCACAAAAAAAATATTCAAATAGGGGTAGCACAGTCAGTCTAAGCTAGGTTCAGTCTTTCAGATCAAGTTCAACGCCTAAACTGACGCTGATATCTGCTTCTCTGATCTCCAGGGGTGTTCTACTGCGGCGCGCCGGTGCTGACCAAGGAGCTGCGCGAGCTGGCGCAGGACTTCTCGAGGAAGACGAGCACGCGGTTCGACTTCCACAAGGAGAACTTCTAACTCCTGCAACACCCAAGAACCAGTCAGGCCCCAGCAAAGAAGTTTTCGCGAGACGAGTTCAGTACATACATACCGTGTTAACATATACACATGTAGCGTATATATATACATATTTATATGGATCGTTGTAGATCGAGGAGGTAGATCAAAGTAGGTGTTGTTTGATTGTGACCCAAAATGACACTGGGTCAAAAAATTTGATCAGTTTTTTGCTCTGGAAGAAGAAGAAGAATAATCCGATGGCTTTGCACAGATGTTCTCTGTGAGATGAGGCTTGTTTCACGTAGACTAGACAGTTCGATCGAGTAGGCATGAAAGAGAAGTTGATGGTACTCTGATCAGGGAAAGAATGTGGAGCGAATCTCGGCGAAGAAAGTGAGGCCGCGGGGGTCGCTTGTGGCTGCTACTACAACTGCTGCAAGCAGAGGAGCTGCCTGCAGGCCACACAGTTTCGTTCGTGCTGGAGCACCATTGATTTGGTGGCATCAACCATGACTTGGGGTTCTAGAATACTAGAAGTGATGGGCGTGATTGCACCCTGGTCCACAGATCATCAACCAATGTCGTTGTCTTTATTCTTTTCTCTTTTGTTGCCACCTGTTCTTTATTTATTCACTTTTCTTTTGTTTTATTCCACTGGATTCTGTCTTGTGCATAGCGAGAAGCAGAGCAACAGCATATGGCAAAATAGTGTCTGTGCAACCTTGTAAGGTATACATGTTGAACAAGAAAGCGATATTTTTTTTTTGTTCCAGTTTACCCCTTTTTGCAGTTTTTCTCCATTTGCTGTTTCAGATCCTCATCATGTCCTGGAATTCTCGAATCTGTTTATCGCATTCTGTCATAAGCGATTAATTGTTGTCGCTGTTGACTTTCAATTTTAACTTTGACTATTCATTTTATTCAAAAAAATTGATAAATATCATATATTTTCTTATAATTTACTTTATTATTAAATGTATTTTAATCACGCTTTATAATTTTATGTATTTAAATTGATTTTTTAAATAAGACAAATAGTCAAAGTTGATGTTAAAAGTCAACGGCGATAAGAATTAAAGAACGAAGGGAATATGTTCTAATTTTCCATTTCTACAAGGAAGGATCATGATTTAGGTCAGAGAACATGAGCTTTACACATGCTCGCGTATGTCCTACATGACACATACATTAGATAGGACATGGACTGCATTTGCATATCCTTATCAATACCCACCTGTACACAACTAAGAACATACCCTATCTCAAACCCAAGACTTCCAAATGCCAACAAAAGTGTTCGTGGAATGGCACTGCAATGACTACAGGAAAAGGTTAGTTTAGTTTGGAAATTTGTGACGATCATAACAACTCAAAGCCGAGCTCGTGATCAAGACAGATGGCCTTTTTTCTTTTTATTATGTGCCATTACAATTATTTTGACCAAGACTCAAAATTATACAGGTTTTCTTCAATCCCTTTCCATCTCAACACTTTTTCGGAGTGAAAAATTATTACTTATAACCAAATGTTTTGTCAGTTGATCCAACTTATTAAGTGTGTGCAGCATTTGGGACTCTTTTTTATCAATAATTAGGTGTAGCAAGCATAAAGAGGGGAATATTGTCCCTTCCATCCCTTTCCATCAACTGTTTTATGATGAATAGTGAGGTATCTTTTCTCAGATGCTTCTTAAAAAGTTCGCACACATCTTAGGGTGTGTTTGTTACTTATGCTACTATTGGTACACTGCAGACACGGTAAAACTACTGTTCATATAAGCCATTTTCATCTGAGCCGCTGAACAAGACACATTTTCGTGGCTTTTCCCGGCTCACGCACTATAGCTACAATTTGCTACAGTGCCTAAGCCGGAGCTGGCGTAAGATAGCCGAGCCAAACGGCCCCTTAAGAATCTTACATCTAAGACAAAGAATTAATGAATGTCATCTTGTCCTGAAATAAAATTTGTTTACAAAAAAATTGCAGATTGACTTTGCTCTAATATACTTTGTGATCAATTCTTTATTGTTGTCACTTCCATAAATGAATCATAGCAGCATAAATACTAACACCCATGACAAAGACTAAGAGTCTGACTTGATATATTAAAACTGATGTGCTTGAACATCAAACAGTGTCGATTCAATTTTTAGTAAGAAAAAGATTGCCTCTGAAGCCTATGGCGAAAGCAGATCGAATAACTGTTGGTTTGTAATTTGCAATATGTAATTTGTATAGAAATAGTTTCCAAATATTTTTGAAGATAATATGTTTCATTGAATCTGGAATTTTCAGTCATGCCAAGAAATGCTTGTCACTCACCTGGTTAGCTCTTAGATCACAAATCCCTTTTTTCAAATCTCAATAGAATAAAAAAGATCATAGAAAAACTTAAATATTATGAAGACAACCAGTGTTATCATCGATTTCCTTACAAGAACAAGGAAATTCTATTCCATAAATCATCATCATCACTGAGGGAATATATCGCTTATTGAAGAACCAACGTTTCAAAATCCTCCAAAATTGCATCCCGGGAAGTCAACGTTGAAAAAGAATTAAGGAAAAATTTGATAGAGATATCGAGTCGGCCAAGCTGAAAAGCGAAAGCATAACTTTACAAGTTTCTCATGGTGGGTCATAATTGACAGCACACCTTTACTGCAATAGAGACCAAAACGGAAAGGAACATCTGACAAGAACGTCTTTCAGAAAATGGAACATCTCTCTGGAACCTGAGGGATTAAAAAAAAAATGGTATTTTAACTTGGCAAGCTATACATCGATCACATTCAGTCATTGGGTAGTCCCCCGCCCCACTTTACAAGTGGTTTTGAGCAGTGGCAGAACTGGATGGAAATTTTCAAGGGGGGCCAAAAATTTTTTTTCAAAAAAAAATAATATGCATCATTTTTTAATTGTCCAAACTTACATATATATCAAATATAAAAATTAGCGTAAAAATTTCGCAATAGACAAAAAATATAACAATAAAAATATCAGTATTGTACTTTTTTATTTTAATTTGAATTTCTTGTTGCTAGATGTTATGTTTTTTAAAAATTTTAATGCTTAACTTCGGTTCTAATAGAAGCTTAGTTTTAGGTTTTGTTTACTACAAATTTAACCTATGATTTATATAGATTCGGTTAAATTTAAAAACCTAGTATTTATATTTTTAAATTCATCAAAAAAATATTTTCATAATATATATAATTTATCATTACATAATATCTGAACCATTTTATTGTCTAAATTATTTTTACTTAGAAATGTTAGATAAGTTAGACAATTATTTAAACTATTTTTAATTAGTAAAGTGATTTGCATCTTTTTTTAGACTAAATATTAATTTTTGACATGTGAAGAGCAATATATAGAGGCCATGGCCTCTGCCGCGCCCCCCCCCCCCCCCCCCCCCGCGGGGGTTCCGCCGTTGGTTTTGAGTCTGGACACAGTAATCAAGGAGGGTGGAAAAGATGAGCACAATGCACATCAATGATTGATAAACTCAGTTACAAAAGCACGTCGCAAAGCAACGTGTTAATACGATACGCTAGCCCGGCGCTAGAAGTCTACCTTATCCAGGCAGAGAAGCTTTCGGTGTGAAAAGGAAGGCAGGAAAAAAGGCAAGAGGTCTCACCTTCAGGTAGCAGGAGATAATGCTAAACAAACGAATGGCATAGATAGACCTCCACTGAGTAAAGCGAGAAGCAAAGGAAGGCTGACTGTCCAGGGAATGTCGAACTCGGTGACGCCGAAGCAAATAGTTTTACAACTAATGCTGACGCAATTTTTGCGTCACCATTGACATAAGATCGCAAAATGAGGTAGGATCGTGCTATTACATGAGATTGCAAGGGTAAAGTCAAGCAGAGATGCACACGGTAGGCTGCTTGGCCTGAATTACCTAGTATTTCGGGTATCCGATATTTTGGGTTCAGGTAAACCCGGATTACATGAATTTACACTTTCACATTAAGTTATATTTATAATTGATGTCATCTGACACCGTATTATCATAGTTTGGAGTGGGCGACCTTATATTAGATAAAAATTTGTATATTTTTGTATGTTATTTATGAGATGAGCTTAGTTGGTGTAACACTTGGTGTTTCTTGAAGTCAAGAAATTAAAATTTTGAGAAATAATTCGAAATTTAAATTCAAGTAAAAAACAAAAGAGATAAAAGGAATCCGAGTTAATAATTCAAATTTGAAGTTAACTTAAGATTAGAAGTGAAAGTTCGATCTTTTCAACATAAAAATGTGGGATACCTAAACGTGATCAAAATTTTTGAATTTATCAATATTTACTTAGGTTCGTTCAAATTCAAATTAACTAAAACAAAAATTTGAATCCTTAACACTTAACTATATTCAGAATATTGTAACTGAAGCCCTGTTTCTAACCTCAGCATGAGCCCAAAATAAAATATGCTAATCCTAAAAATTTATATCACTCTACCCCATTTCAAAATATTCAGAGTTTGGGATGTATTTCTTTCTGACATAAGAAATTGGTAAAGTGATCTCATTTCAGCAGTCCAGAATTCTCATATCAATTTACAATGCAACTTTCGATGTTTGGACACCTACTTCCTAATCCCCATAAAATTAAATCTACTTTGAATTTGAACTTGACCCCAAAATAAAAGTTTTTCCCCATGGCAAATCTATCATCTGGTCAAGTTTCAAAGTTTCCGGAGCTCGGGAGATAATTCCTAAGTCCCTAAAAGTTAACTCATCTGACTCCAGCAGACTTGTTTCAAAATTCATTATCTTCCATATCCTTTTAGATCCACCTATGCATGTTGGTTAGCGTGGAGATCACAAGATAAACAACTATTTCTATAATTTTCAAAATGTTCAGAGCACTGGAAGTATTCCTTTTGGACCTCCCTAAAATGGTAAACTGATCTGACGTTTCAGCAATTCACGTCTCCTTATCACTTTCCCATTTTTGAAACTCCTTATATTCCACATTACTTAGCAAAAGTCCGTGCATATGATTTATTTTGAATATCACGTGTTTACTTACTACAAAGTTTTAAGCAATCTCGGGCTTGTTTGCTATTCCTTTTTCGGTTCCCAATTTGCTTAGGCATTAAGATTGGCTGCCTATCTTGTGTCAGATTCTTAACGGTCATCTGTCTGGTGACTGTTGCCGGATTAAATCCAATTCAAATTTCGTCTTCACTCCAAAGATAAATTTGTTCCTTCTATGATACTCTCTCGTATTGCAAAGTTCCAAGAATTGCAGAGTGGTGGAAGTATTTCTTTTGCACCTTAGAATTTGGTTAACTGATCTGCTTTCAGCAACTTAGAAGTCTCCTTATCGGTTAACTGTCTTCTTGATTCAATATCTTCCATCTCCCTTGGAGCCAGGCTGTGCATGTTGTTTAAGAGTTAGAACTCATGCTGGAGGACAGTCTTGCAAGGTTCCAACCAAATCCGAATCCCTTAGCTAATTTTTTTTTGTAATTTCAAAACCCCTACTTGTTAAGCCTTGAGCGATCTCCCTGGCAGTGGGGCCCGCATGTTGGCTCCTTCCCTCCCACTCAGCGTGCGCCAGCGAGCTCCTCCGTGGGCTTCATGCAAGCTGGCCACGTCGCTCTTGTCGGCTGACGCGGGACACGCGCCCCGGCCTGTGTCCAAGTCCAAGCCCTTCGGCCTCCACTCTTTCTCACTCTGTATCACTCTCTCTCGCTCTCTCTCGCGGCCGAGCACAAGACCACCGCCGAGCAGCTCCCTCTCCAAGCCACCCCGGTCCTCCTCCTTCGGCGAGCTTCTGCGCCGACCCGTGCCGAAGCTCTCCGCCATACCAGCTCGCCCCCTCCCCACTGATTCCGACAATATTGAAATTTTCCCCAAACTGTGAGATGTTTGAACCATCGCCACCACCCCGGCCGATTCGCGCAGCTCAGGTGGTCTCTCTCCATTTCCTTTTTGGATCGGCGTTCGTAATCCTGTGACGTGTCCTATGGAGCTCTCAATCGGACAAATTGTGGCCGGGTATGTAGGGATTTTGGAGCTCATCGCCGTCGTCAGCCTGTACCGCCCCACCTCGCCAGTGACACACCACTGCCGGCAAGCTTTGACGATGACAACATAGACGCTGGTCCTCTCCTGATCTCCCTGAAGCTCTAGGTGAAGACGCCGTCCAATTTCATCCACGGAACCGAGCTCTACACGCCGCCGAAGCTCCTTCAACGCCGCTCGCTGCTGGCAGCATGGTTCCGGTGAGCACCGACGCCTGTTGCCCCTCCCCTGTGCTACCCTGGACCGGCAAGCACCGACGCCCGCCATGGCTGACCGCTCGGCTAGCTGCCAGATCCCGTGCTGCCAGGATCTGATCTGGTCGGCCAGATCCCGTAGACCACGCTGTGGCCAACTGTGTGGCCAGCCCCAGAGACCGCCACATGGCCCCTAATTGGCTGGGAGTTTTAAAGTATTTTGGAAATCATTTATTAATTGCGCAGAAAACTGTTAAATCTTGTAAAAATCACAGAAACTTCATCCTAGATCCAAAAATTACAAATAATATATCCTTGGAATCCCCTAATCATGTAGAATATTTTAGAATTATCAAAGTTGCAGTTTTGAATTAGAATTATTTAGATTAATTAATTAAGGTGCAATACACATTTGAGCATAGCATCATTTTCATGCATATTAGAAATATGAAAAATGTATGATTAGGTTCTACTAAATAAAATAGGTTCTACTGTAATTAATTAGAATTTATTTGCTTATAGATTATTTATAAATGATTTATTAGACCTAGGTACTATTTAATTCTTTAGAAATTCATATTATTGCAATAAATTATAAAAAGTGGTTCAAAAATTAGTTTATAGCCTTACTAATATTATGAGCAACTAAATTTGTAATTTATGCCTTCAAGAAACATATAACAAGATTTAGAAATAGTTCTCCTCTTATGACCAAATAGAATACTATATAAAAAAAGATTCTTTAAGGTAAAAATTAGAATCTTGCTATATAATTACAGATAGCACGTTAAGTTAATAAAACCCATTCCGTGATAGCACGCTAATTTGATAAAACCCATTCCGCATGAAAGCATTCGCATAATACTTCTTAACATATGCATCAATAATCATATGATCGCATGTGGGCTTATCATCGCATACGATGACGAGTTAAAACATTAGAATGCTATTAGGTGCATAACTAATCATCGTCTGCATATCATTCTATGCATTTAGGAAGCGACGTGGAAGGTCAGCTGGTGGATCTCGCTGCTCAGGAGCTGTCCGATGCTGCTAAAGATCATCCTCTCTTGTTTGTGCTAACATTGCTAAAGCCTAGGCAAACTCTGGTGCATTAATCCTATTTTAAATCCTTCTATTTTATCACTATGTGTTGTATGGTTAATGTACTGCGCATTAAGTTATATGAGTTGTTTGGAACCCTAGGATGCATGATAGTGCCACTTACCCCTATTAAGTGTATATTGGTACAGGTAACTCGATATAGAGCTAGGCTAATTCATAACTAACGGTAGAAGTCGAGTGAATGAGAAACTTCACTCGCGGGCTAACAGATTATTACCCGGGTTACCCTTATCCCACACATTACTTAACCTGAGACTGGACGGGGATAGTGTATAGGAGGGTTTGAGAAGGCTGGGCCTTCGCGGTGGTAGCCCCGTCTGTGTCGGTTAAAGACCGATTCGAGTGTGGCACTGTTGAGCAAGTTTAAACAGTACCGAATGTATACTAAGGACATAGGACCCAAAAAACCAATGTAGCAAAACGCTGTTGCGGTTGGACGAACCTTACCTCTCTTTTGGCAAGGAGTAGAGAAAGACTTGTGTTTAACCATGGATAAACCCAAGGGGTTATCGCATGGAGTACCCTGTTCTTAGGAGAGCTGCACTTATTGTTTGGCCCTATGGTGTTGAGCGAAAGGTTGCCACGTGCGCCTTTCAAGAAGCACGTACGTGTCGTGTACTTCGAGTTTTCTCAGCTACTGTAAATCGATTATAATCGCTGCCCCTCACAAGTACCGCTTGTTCACTGCGTCATGTCATAGTAACAACTGGACTAATAATTGTTTGCTTATTTTATAGTTAATTGCTTGACAACCATGTTTGCTATATTTATAATGCAAATTAAATTTACATTTTTTGAACTTAATTTACCGCTAAAAGATGAAAGTAAGGATTCTCTAATAGTGCTATATTTTATGCAAATGGCTCTCCCATATAAGTCAGGCTTATCATATCCTTGGAGTCGGCTGTAGTTGGCTATGTTGACGGGTAAGACTTGCTGAGCATTTGAATGGTCAGGAATTGGCTCTCTATGCTTTTGTGTGTAGGTAGTTTCTCTTTTTCTCCTCTGGACCAACTGGCGGGAGCGACCCCCGAGGGTGGCTACGTCCATTGGGAGCCCTGCTCGCCGTGCTACTGTTGTGTGCTGTTAGAAGATGCATTGTATGTGCTCGATGTTATTTTATATATAGTTTCCAGTAGACTCGTTTAAATAAGATTACCGCTTTCACGCTTTTAAAATCTCTGTTTTATTAAATTGATCATCACTTGTAATGTATTTTATCGTGCTTGAGTTGTAGTGTTGGTCATCGCTTCACCGAGTGACACCCGATAAGATACTGAGGTCGATGGATCGTCTCTTCTAGCAGGTGGTTTGTCACAGTTGGCTTAGGGTGTGGATGCTTAGATCTAAAATTTGATCAATAATAATGAGTTATAGTAGATTAAAAAAGGCTCACTTTTTAATTATTGGGGTGCGGGAGATACAAACCCGATTAGGCCCAAAATTAATTTGGATTTTTAGATCTGCTACATAAAAATTTGATTTGGATTTTAGATTTCGGGTTTTTTAAGTTTGGGCTTGGGTTATTTAGCGTTCGAGCTTCGAGATTGGGTTTTGTGCCCAGAGTGAGCCGATCAGCATGGCACGTCCCATGTAAAAGCAACGGGGCCGTGCTTAGACCTTGGCTGATGGCCACAGCCAGCCCGATTATTTAATGGGCTGTGAAAGCCTCTTCAGAGAAGGTACGAGCCTAATCGTACCCGGGCTGTGTCAGCCCAGCACGGCCCATTGGCCATCTATATCTGAACCCACCGCTGTACCGACTGATCCTGCTTCACTTGGTCTGGACTGAGCAGCTGGGCCGCCAGCCATGGCTCTCGATTCACAGACAATCACCGCCAAGGCCTCCCAAGCTCGATCCCACCGGAGGTGAAGCACACCGTTGTGTCATGTACCCTGGTTATGGGTCGAGGAATATTAGGCCGGAAGGAGCATGCCAGCTTTCTTCGGTGAAGCAATATAATGGAAGGAGAAAACAGAAATGTTCATCGAACAATAAAACAACAGAACGACTTTGTCTTCTCTGGCTCTCCTATCTCGCTTGGCTTTTCCTTGTCTGTGCTTCCTCGCTGCCTTTCTCAGATTCTACCCCTCCATTCTTAACTCTCTGCTGTTGCTCTTCTTCCCGATTTAGCTATCAAATTGCGCCTCTGAATATTTGCATTGAATTTGCTTAGAAGTTCCTTCTATTCGAAGATTTGCTTTCATGTTGGTGTTCTGGTTTGTGAGTTGGATATGGGGTTCGTAACACGCTGCTGCTCCAAGCGCCCGAAACTGAAGACTTTGCCGCTAGCTTGCTCGTCTGAACACGCGCCCCAGGCGACAGAGATGCTCACGGCCGGCTGAGAACGGCAACGAACGAAGATAAAATAGAAAAGGAAGGAGGAGAGAGCAGCCCGGCCCGGCACGGCCCAGCTCGCTAATGGGCATGGCCTACTAAAGCACAGCCCGTTAAAGCACGATGGGCTGTGCAAGCCGTGTCGAAACAGGCTTTGAGCCGCGCCGTTGGCCCATGGCACGGCCCGATTGCTATAAACGTGCCGAAGTGGGCCATGCTGGCCCAATTAGCCCACCATGTATTGTTGCCCAGATCAGCTTTAAGGATGAAATGATGCAAAAATACATGGCACCTAGGAATCTAACCTGTGACCGTGGCTGTATAAGTGAGGCGCTTAACCATCAAACCAAGTTAGCTTGCTTGTTTGTACATAAAACATAAATCTATTAATACAAAGTATAAAAAGCTTGGCCTCCTGTGGGATCCCCTTTCAGGAAGGAGTGTCTTTGTGCCACAAGTAACAATCTCTGTACCAGTAGTTGGTACGCACATTAAGAACAAAGCGGTATTATTACACATACGGGTTTGACATACTACAAGTTTTTAAAAAGGTCTGACAAACATAGTCTATATTACAACTATTAAGTCGGTGCAGCGTCTTTATTCATACATCACGCTACTAGAAGACTAACACTACACCACAGGCAAACTCGAGCGAAGGACGGGACTTCTAATCTTCATAGTCAGCATCATCCTCATCGTCTTCATCTTCTGAACAAAACAACAGCAGGGGGAAGGGTGAGTACGAAGGTACTCAGCAAATCCTAACGGTAAGAGTGGTAGGGTTCGCAGAACAAGGGAAGGCTTGAGGTTTTCATTTTTGCGAAAAGCAAGTTTTTCTGCAAAGGTTTCCTAAAGGATAGATTTTTAAATCCGACAGAAAACATTATTTGTCATATTTTAATAGGGTGGACCTGAGGAAGGCTTTCACTCCCTCCCTCAGTTCCCAAATTTTAAACGGGCACTAACACGCTTCCATGCAGGCCCTCGGCACACAGTCAACACATGTCCAAAACAAGGGCATCTACACCCACTCACACGACAAGGATATTACAGAAAACTAATCGTAGGGTACCGAACAAATAGCATGCCATTACCGTAACAATGGTCTACCCGGAAGGATTTTACACTCTGCAGAGGTTGTACACTGTACCCACAGGTTATGCTACTCCTGATCAACAGAGTTGCATAACGCTTACCCCACTACTACATAGGTTTCCACAGATTCCACCCAAGACGCATCTAGGGGCTATCCGTCGGGGTTTCACTCCCGATGACGCGATGGTACATTCTCAGATCCGGATCGTGAAGATTTACCACAGTCACGTCTTCTCCTGGTCCCCTACTACACCGAGTATTACCAAACAGGGGCTATATCTGTGGGCTTACGGTCCTATGAAGCGGGTAATTACATGGTCGAAAGTCAGACAGCGAGTTATCTCATGCCTTGTTCCTGGCTTCTTGTGTCACTTCGACCTCCTAGTGGCTCAATTTGAAAAACCTACTTAGCGGGGATAAGTCCCGCCCAAAATATATAGGTTCTGTGGTTGCACAAAAATTGCTAAGTCGAGCGCTAACGAACCGGTCCTAATATGACAGGGGTGGCGGACTCGTCCACGGCAGGTGGACTACACTGAAGCCTTTACACATATCACCATGACCTCAAGTGAGCCCCACCCCACGAACCAGAATCAACCCTCTTCACCTAACACCAGTTGCACTATGTCTGGTCCATTTTATTTTACTCACACCACCAAACACGTCTTAACACATTTGCAAAAGAGTGATATAAGGTGTGGCGGTATGAGGCACCGCAATTGGGGTCCTAAGCATTTTTCTATTCAAGGCAACTTTCCGTTCATTAAAAGTATTTAAAGAACGAAAGTCCTACTGTTAACAAGGGTGTGTCACCAATTGGCTATCAAGGTGGTATTTGTATTAACCACAGCATGTTACTGACATAAATATAAATACTTAGAATCAAGTAGGAACTAAACTACACAACGTTTAGCACATTTTAAAACATAGGCAAGCATTTAGCTCTTATAGGTGCAGCAGTAAATATAGGATCAATGTGGTTCAAGGGGGGGTGTTAGGACTTGCCTTCTGCGGCATCTTAAGGTTCTTCTTCGTACTTAGGCTCTTCGGGTTCCTCCTCGCACTCGGGCTCTTCTTCAGCTACAAACAACAGTCACAAAAAGACTACTAAGGAAAAAGCTATAAATCTACAAAAGAAAGGAGCACCAAGCAAAATATGGAGTTTGGATAGGCTAGGATGGTAGGACTCATGGTTTCGTGGTTGTGGACACGAAATCGGGGTTTTGTGGATGTGGACACGAAATCGGGGTTTTGTGGATGTGGGCACGTATTCGGGGTTTCGTGGATGTGGACACAAAATCGGGGTTTCGTGGATGTGCGGGGATTCGTGGACACGTGAGAGTGAAAGTTCGGGGTTTTGTAGAAGTTCGGGGATTTGTGGACACGTGAGAGTGAAAGTTCGGGGTTTTGTGAAAATTCGGGGTTTTGTGGAAGTTCGGGGATTTGTGGACACGTGAGAGTGAAATTTGGCCAGGTCTGTGGACATGTGGTTCGCGACTGTGTCCGTGGACATGTGGACACGTGAGCTGTGACTGTGTCTATTGACACATTGACACGTGAGCTGTGATGTGTCCGTGGACATGTGGACACGTGAGCTATGACGTGTCCGTGGACACGGGACCGGGTCCGTACCCGTGTCCGTGACCGTGGACACGAGTTCGTTGCCGTGTCCACGTCCGGAGACCTAGGACCAAGTGTGATTTCATGACGTGGACGTGAGCGCATGTGTGTGGGCCTGGGCGCGTCGGGCGCGCACTGGCGCATTTCGGACGCGCTCTGGCGTGGTCCGGGTGCTTTGACTTGCGCGCGCGTGTGTTGCATGGTCAAAGGGGCGTGGGTGGTGGTGTGACACTTGTTGGGACCAGTGGTGAGCCGAAACGGCGACGCGACGCGACTGCACACTGGACGTGCACTTCCCGGCGCGTTTTCGGGCGCACTCTAGGCGTGGACCGGCCGTTCTGGCCTGCACGCGTGCGCGAAGCATGGCCAGAAAGGCATGTGTGTGTCCAAGTGTGCCGATGTGTAATGGTGGCATGGCACTCGCCAAGACCGGCGGCGAACCGGAGTAGTGGCGGCGGCGGCGCCATAGGCGCGCGGGTGGTGGTGTCGGTGAGGGGGACGAAAGCCACGGCACGAGGGTCCCTCTTTGGCCGGGGAGCTGCGCACGGGCTCTGGGAGCCTCGTGATGCGCTCAGATTGGCCCGAAGTGGCGCCACGGTGGCCGGCGCCGTGAGCTGCACGGCGGCAGGCGGCGGCTCCCGTGGGGAGAGAAAGAGGGGTGTGCTCGGGCTGCTTGGCCAGCTCAGCGAGCTTCCCCTCGGTGAGGTGGTGCTGCCGGGTGGCATGGTTGGGCCAATGGCCGGTCGATTCAAGTGGAATCGACGGCAGTGCCCGGTGACCTGCGACGGGGAAGAAAGGGCAAAAACCAAAATTTCGGCGAGGGTGAGCAAGAGAGGGAGCTAAACCTGGCAATGCGAGACAGCGGCGCTAGGGGCGCATGCGCGGGAGCTATGGCTTCTTATAGCCGACAATGCGGCGGGAACGTCCGACCGGGGCGGCGCGACGGTGTTAAGGCAGGTGCGCGTTCTGGCAGTGCGTCTGACAGCTGGCTCGGTGGGAGGGCAGTTGGCCGGCTTCGTGGCGTGCTTGGGAGGTGCCGAGTGGCCAGAGGCGCTTCGGGTGCGGCCTGCGCGCGCCACGGTGTCCAATTTCAGGCTGGCGGTATGACAACCGGGAGCTCGGCCTAAAGTGCACGTGTGACGGGCGAGCGGCGGTGAATTTGTGTTGACGTCCGTTGGTAGGCTTGCGAAGCTTGTGAGGAGTCAATGCGGGCGGTGAGACGGCGCTGGTCGCGGCGGCGCGGTGCTTCCGACCATAAATATCGTCTCCCATTTCAGAGAAATTCTAAAATTTCCCCAATTCCCGATCGCAATCGGTCGCAACCCAAATTACCACGCCCGCTTGATGCCAGCTGCGCTCGCCAGCTCTATCTGGCTATAAATATCGACATGGAGCTTCGCCACTGACTCCTCATCTCCCATTTCAGAGAAATTCTAAAATTTCCCCAATTCCCATCGCAATCGGCCGCAACCCAAATTACCTCCGCCGGCGAGCTCTCCTCCATCTTTGGCCTCAGAAGCTCCATGACACACTATGCACCCAACCATTTGCACCCAAAAACTTAAATTATTTTGAAACTCGAGACCTCTGAGTCTGATCATATTAAATTACTATGCATCAATAAATTGCACCCAAAAAGTTATATTGATAAGGAAATATGAGCAATTCACTCATACCTTCGAACTTACCACTGGAATGGCGACAAGGCGTGCAGTTGACGAAGATGTACTGGCCACTCTTGTACCGGAATCCCGGCGGCTTGGAAAAGCGCAGCGACAGCACGTCCCCTGAGTACAAGGTCACCTTGAGGATCTTCACGGGCCGGACTGTCACACCCCAAAATTCACCCCAATTAAAATTCAAAAATTTAAATTGTCACTAACAGAATGCTAACATTTTACTCTGCTTTCTCTCCTTTTTCAACAGGCAAAAATTTCATTTCGTAACCCGAAGTAGTATAAATTGAAGATTTCATAAATATATTAAAATTTGACCGTGTGACAAGTGAATGCCTTTTTCTTTTATTCGCCCTTGTCGTTTGTTTTCTCGTGTTTCATATGAATTCTGAACCCAGCCAATTCCTTGAACTCCAAAATCCGTTCCAATCATTTGAATCATATTGGATCTCTTTCAAATTAATCCACTCCTTTTCAACAGCTATTTGCTCTCCAAATTTTTAGAACAAAATCGAAATCGAATTTGGAAATGAGCTCAAAACAGAAGTTGTCCGTCTGAAAATACTCTACCACTCCAAAAATTTCAAACCCATTTGAGCTCCGGAAGTTGGATTTTCGAAGTAAACTAGACAATGTTAGATAAATAATCTGAACTTCGAGCAGACAACATTCCTTAACGATTAACCATCTTCAAAATTCCGTAACTTTCCGATTCTTTTGAAAAATGCAGTCCAGACAATTTTTTTATTGTAAAACACTTGCTATAAATCAAACCCACAAATTCCCAACCTAATCTAAGTTCATTTTGCAATTCCTTTTTCCATCCCAAAATGCTTAAAGAATAAAAATCAAATCGACCATACTAACTTAGGCGGGACCCACCTGTAAATCTCTCTTTCTTCTCCCCCTCCGCTTGGCTCCCTCCTTCCCTGACAGCAGCACGAGCCGCGCCGCACGGGCCCCTGTTTCCCGACAGGAACGAGCCAACGCCGCGGTCGTTTCCGGGTGCCTCCGGCAGCCGGTCATGCGTGCTGCCCTCCATTGCTCCGAAACAGTGCGCCGCCCGGGCCCCCGTCACTGTCTCCCCGGCTCTAAAAGGGACGTCGAGCGCGCCCCACTCTCCAGCGACCAAGACCCACGCGCGCCGCTCTTGCACCGCCGACAGCCCGACGTGCCCGACACCGCGACGTGCATGTCGCCTGGGTCCCTCCCTGCCTCTTCTGCCATAAAAGGACACCATGCGTTGCCTGCCCCAGCTCACCGAACCAGAGCCAAGCCGTCGCCCTGCCTATGCCGCACCCCTGCGCCGAGCGGCCATGGTGAGCCATCTCTCTCTCCGCCGCCAGGGCTCCTCGGGCTCCTCCCAGCCTCGTCGCGCCCATGGCCGGCTTCGCCAAGACGCCCTCCTGCTCCTCCGCTCAATCCCCTGCCTCCTCGACGCCGATGTCCACCTGGCGATGTGCGTCGCCCCGTGCCCGCGCCCTTCCCTCGCCGGCGATCTCCAGTGCTTCCCCGGCTCCTCCGACCTCATGGCTCGACTCACCGTGTCGCCCTGCCCCTCCTGCGCTCGGCCCCGAGCTCTGGTCACCACCCCTGCGCCCTGGCGCCTTGTGCCACCGCCGAGCACCACCCCGGCCCGTCGTCGGCGCTCCATGCTCCTCCCCAGGCCTCACTGTGACCGTCAACAGCTTCGCAGCGTCTCCCTGCCCGTCCTCCGACCGAGCCCTGCAGCCCTCCGGTCGGCTAGCCGCCTTGGAGCCGCTGTGGTTCACGGTGCGCTTATGGACCGGCCCTTCGCCGCGGTCCACGGCTCTGCCTCAGAAGGCAGCCGCACGCACCTGGTACCAGAAAATGCAATTTTTGCAAAAAGGTCCTCAAGTTCTTCTGAATTTTTTTATTATATCCCAGAATTTCCAAATAAACCCCCTGAACTTTTGTGTTAGCCACATATCATCACAGACATTTTCATCACAGTCCCTATATTTCTCCAAATTGGCAAAAGGTCCATCTGATCTTTTGAAAATTGCGGACTGCTCCTTGAAGACTTTTCTGAAAATACAGAAAGGTCCGTAATGCCTCCATACACGCTCGAATCGCCATAACTCCTTCATATTAACTACGTTTGTAACAATCTTTGTACCGTTGGAATCATTGTATCGAGCTCCATCTCGTCAAATCATCCAAACTTCATTTACTCTCCGATCTTGCTGGATTTCCTATTGGTAAGTTTTATCGAAACTTTGACTCGTTTTCTTTATTAGCTTTTATTGATTTTTAATACTAGTGTTTTAGTGTAATCTAGTATAAGCATAGTTGCATATTAATTATAGTGTGCACCTCGTCCTATTAGCATGATTTAATGCCATTAATAGCATGCATTAGCGCATATGCATCTGTTAGCTCTATGTGAATTGGTTTAAAGTTAGAATTACATATTTATTAGTAAAATACTAGATTACCTATATATATGAATATTAAAAAAAATAAGTAAACATGGCTTATATAGGTATTTTACCATGCATTCGCATGCCATAGCACCAACATCGCATAGAAGTTCTAGTAACTTAATTATAAATATAGAATCAAGTAATTAATTATTAATTAATTACTAGCTACCTAATATATCACATACAAATAGATAATTAAATAATTATTAGGAGGTACACTGATGCGTCTCATCATGTATTAGCATAA
>BCLG01004031.1:0-10929 GCA_001602295.1 Zoysia matrella
ACGGCCCGCGGGGAGGGAGGCGCGGGCGGGGAGCCGGCCGAGGAGGGGGAGGAGGAGGAGGCGCAGCAGGAGACGGAGAAGGAGACGGCGAGGGAGACGGCGAGAGCCAGCTTCAGCGGGAGAGGAGGAGGACGACGCAACCAGAACCGCTGACGTAACATCCTGTGTCTCCCTCCCCTGCGGTGCACTACTTGAATTATTGAAAGGGACGATTACCAAGTGCATCAGTGTTAAGCTGACAATTACGAAGTAACGAGGACTTGAATTTGCGAGAGGGATTCGCGAGCTAATAAGCACTTTATATACTGTGCCGGGGTGAAGTATTATACGAGCTCGCGATCCATGAGAGCGTTCAAACTATCTCGAGTACCTGCGGATCCCCGTGTTCATGCCCCGCGCGAGGCTCGCCTGCCTTCGTCGTCATCCTCCATGCGGTGCACGAGGCTGCTCGCTGCGAATCTTCAGCCTGCGGTAAAGACGAACTTGCTTGATAGAGTATACAAGATCCTCTGTTCCCTCGTCGCCGCTGCTGTTGCATTTATAGTTTTAAGATGGTTTTTATTTATAGTTTTTATTATGATTTATAAAGAATCTTTACACTATAGCATAAGTCGGAAAAAAATAAATTATAAACCGGTGAAATTATGAAAACTGATTTATACAGTGCATAAGGCAGAGCCAAATAGCCCTGAAACTGTCGGTCGAAACGAGTGCCCTGCTAGTGCTACAGAGATTGGTGAGCGATGAGATCTCGCGGCTCGGTGATTGATGAGCACCCAGACACATTAGTTGGACTTGGACTTCATCACGCTTGTACAAAGAGTACTATCGGTGAGAAATCAGCTTTGCACTTCCCAAGATCGCCGGGGATCCCAAGCGATTCGTTTTACCGGCGGCGCGTTCTCGAGCTCGAAACCATGCTCGGCCCGGTAGTCGGTACGCGCGCGCTCGCACGGTATTAGTTCTACACGTGCACGATCAACGCATCTTCTACATTTTTAAATGCTACCTATTGTCGTTAAGAGAAGAATTGAGTTTAAAACAAATTAGGTAAATAATGATAATAATTTGACAAGGGACAAAGTAAATGAATCGCATTTGCCATTGAATTAAATTAACCGATCTCGATGCTCAGGCTACATGCAGTCATACAGATATGGATTACGGATTGCCAGCAAATTAACTGGGAGCTGCCTATATACGAACAACAAAACAGCTTGCTTGCCTATTGTTGTTCTTTTACGCTCGCCATTCTGTACAAAATCTTAGTCAAGTTGCTACATGAAATAGCTCAGCGACGTCTTCTGCCTGGACCCGCCTTCTCCGTAGAGGTCGTTCCATTGCACAAGCTCGTTCATGTTTGTTGAATCCGATGATATACTTGCACACACCTGAAAGGAAGCAAGTCATAAATTAGCAAAAAACAAGTGAACTGATAGGCATCTAGGTCAGCAAAATACTTTTAACAATGTAGCCATTCAATTTTAATTCATTGACACCTCAGCGCACAAATTCCAGCTACTTTTTTCATTTACAGAGTTCACAAGTTTCCCTTTTACCTTTTACTTACCATTCTCACTTCCCAATACACTAATACACTTTTTTCTCTGCTCTCAATACATCCCTATCTCTATTTCTCACCACCTCATTTTTAACGCATCCCACATTTTCTACCATCCTTAATCTCCGTGGTGTTCCGTGCCCACACCGACACCTAAAACGACAACTAAATGGGAACAGATAAAGTATTTTATGTACTCTTGTTCATCTGTTTTTCTGTGGCTAAGATAAATAGAGAACAGGAGTGCCAATAACATTTACCTGTTCATGTGCCTGTTTGAAATCGTTAAATTTCAGGGCGCGAACATCACTGCTGGAACATTGAGGTGGCAGCGGCCTATTTTCCGCTTCTGCTACAGCTCTCTCCTGCGATTGCACAAAATTAAAGGTTATATCCATGAACATCTCATAACAAAAAATGTTGGGCATCCTTTATAACTGATTATATTGAGATTGATAAATCAAATCACAAACAATAATTACACCGTAAATAGCAAGAATATAGTGAAGTATCCTAAACTGACCTTTTTCTCTCTTTCAAGGATTTCCCTTATTGGACAATGTGCAGCTGTAATACACAGGTTCTGCAAAAAGAAATGTTGCCATAAATGCTACTACTAGGAAAGTGAAATTTTTAAAAAAAGAGAGAAAGAAACAGATGATTCAATAAATACCTTCAGATCACTTCCAGAATACCCATCGGTCAGGTTAGCTAGTGCGTCCAGGTCTACATCATCTGACAGATCTTCTTTAGCTAGTATTACACTAAGAATTTTTTTCCTATTGGGTGCATCTGGCAAGTTCACCATCAACCTAAAGAAAGGTTTGACCGTGAGTTAGATTGGCAATGACATCGTTGCACTACAAGTGGAGAGCATAAAGATGCATTGCAGTTACCTCCTGGGGAGCCTCCTAACGACAGCCTCATCAAGATCAAATGGCCTATTGGTAGCAGCAAGTACTAAAACACGTTCTCTATCTTTTGTCCTCAGGCCATCCCAGTTCACCATAAATTCGTTTTTCATCTTGCGCATGGCTTCATGTTCCCCTGGATTCTCACGTCTACCCAACATGCCATCAACCTAAAAGAGATGGAATGCAAGTCACTTAGTAAGCAAGTCATAGGCATATGAACAATGATTATTAGTGATAATTCACTGACTAACCTCATCCACAAAAATGACACTAGGAGCAATTTTGCTTGCAAGTGAGAATACCGCTTTCACATACTTTTCTCCCTCACCAAACCACTGTAAGAATTAAATGGTTTAAAGCAGCAAAGTAAGCATTTGAAAGCGAAATCAAGCTAAATTAGCATAGTATTATATAAGTACCTTCGAAGCAATGCTTGACATCGATATGTTGATAAAATTAGCACCTGCCTCTGTTGCAACAGCTTTAGCAAGCATGGTCTTTCCAGTGCCAGGCGGACCAAAAAGTAATATTCCTTTACATGGCTGGTACCAAAAAAAAAACATCAGATCCACACTTTGCATGTTGTTTAAATTGGGAAAACAAATACATCATCAAAGAAAGCAACAAAATAATGCCCATAAGTAGCATTAAGTAAACTCTTCTTTTCGATAGAAAGAAAACAACAGGTCATTCACAGTCAAATGGGAAAAACACTAACACTACAGAAAACAATCGAACTAAGAATCAACATCTAGCTCTGCATTTATGTGTGCAATGAGCCTTCACTAACAAATATTATATACAGGGAGAGATAGAGATGTCTTCGTAAGTGGGGCATGGTAACAGCAAATTCTTGAAATTGAGAATGATAACAGAATTCTAACCAAGAAGCATACTTGAAAAATAAATCATATAACACTTGTAGCTTGGAGAACGGTATGTACCTTCATAAGTTGTCCTTTGGTGAACAACTCAGGCCTCTGCAAAGGAAGCATCACTAACTCTTTCAAAGTTTCCTTGACATTTTCTAGCGCTCCAATGTCCTCAAAGGTAACACCAATCTCATCTGGAGGGATTACATCAGTAAGAAGCCGTTTCTCAAAATCATTCTCCGTGACAACGTCCTAACAATGATAAAAGGAATGTAAGACATAGGAACCAAGTGTAACTTGTATAGCACATTGTATGAGAACAGATTTCACTTGTTCCCAACTCTGTAAAAGTATAAATTGCATAAGTTATGTAGCTGGTCCTACAAAACAAAAATATACCCAAAAGTTTCGATGAGGCAGGCTTAGCTAGTCATGGCTTACGTTATACATTCAAAAGTCCAAAAATAGAGACCCTACCAGGCTACCACTTCAGCAACTTGATTCCATGGCAAAATCATACCCATATCACTTTGCAAGTAGAAGGCATGGAAAAAATGCCCTCGTCTCCTTAACATTACTTTCTGTGAAGTTTATGGCCCATGACAGCCATGTTGGTCTTTCTTTTTGTAGTAGAAATGGACTACAGATGCTAGCGGCCATGGCACAAAATGGATTTAGGAGCTAATGCAAAAAAAAAAAAAAAAAAAAAACGGCAGCCCGCTATGTGTAGACCCAGCTTGCGCAAGGTCCGGAGAAAGGTCTGACCACTTTGGGTCTTTTGTACGCAGTCTTTCCCTGCATTTCTGCAAGAGGCTGTTTCCAGGACTCTCACAAGGCAACACATAATGCCACAGCGAGCTAAATCATTGGGATGCTAGTGGCCATGTCACAACATGGCATTAGGGAATGAAATGAGCTAATTGATGGCAACCAGGTAAACAGGGAAGGAAATATATGACACTAGAAATTACTAACAGTCTTGTTTGCAAGTTTCAAGAAACAAAATAGGCCAGTCTGCCTATAGCCAGATCCTGATAATACAGATGAGGTGATCTTAGCAATGCAATAAAACAAGTCACCTTAAGTGATTTCTTTCTGCTCTTCTTCTTAGGGTCAGTTTGGAGAGTCTCCAACAAATCAACTCCATGCTTAAGGCTGCAATTTAGCAAGTTTAGCAAAGAGATCATCATATAACACTGTGAAACAAGCTTGAATCAAGCAAGATTAGAGACAATGCCTTTCAGCAGAAAGGACAACTTTCCCATCCTTTACTGGAGTGTCAGTTATACGAAGCTTCAGTTGGTGACTCAAAGCATAACCCACTATTTTATCAACACCTGAAACCAAGAGAAACAAACTAGTGATGCTACACCTTTCAGGTACTATGATATACATAATGGAGCAGAAAGCAGTACTGCACTCACATTCGCTTGTAAGAATACGATCTTTGACACAAACTGCTGATTCTACATCAGTACATTCCATATCATGGCGGGTCAGGAACTGCATCAACAGGAGAACTATGTTAGCAAAGCATTATGATACTACAAAAACATCAAAGGCAGTTGAATGATAAGCAAGTCAGTGTCATTCTAATTATATCATATTGTGGCATAGCATATATACCAAAAGTTCTAGACAAACTATCAACAAAGATAATTAAAACTATTTCTCAAAAAATAAATTAAATCATGCAGATATCAAAATCATTATGACTAAAAAAAACGCTTTGATCACGTCCCAACACTGAGGGTACAGAAAGTTCTGTTGAAAGGCAAAGGGATGCATAGTCAAACAGTTACTTAGCATCAAAATGAGCATAGCACCACAAGTTATTCAAAACCAAACAGGTCAAAGAGAAGAACAACTAAGAATTACACGTTTACTGTCAGTTGAAGTCGGAAACATACCAGAATTATGTAAATAAAGACAATCAAGAGTATAAAGAAAGCATATAAGCTACCCACAGATACTTACAGACTGAATCTTTGAAATGTTAGCCTTTGACTTAAGAATTTCAACATCACGATCCAATAACTGTTTCCACTGGGAGAGATCTGATTCATCCTGTAGCATATTTTGAGTCAAAACTCGCGTAAAAAAAACTCTTGACACAGAAAATATTTGAGAATTAAATGGCATACATGTGGTGCTTCTATTGTCACTTTGTTTGGGAAGAGTTTGGTGAGATGCTTTGACATCTTCAGTGCTTCTTTGTTTTTGTCACTCACCCGACCAAAGTTATCCTGCATGGACACAAACCAGATAGTCGAGTACAAAATAATTAGAGTAATCACAGAATAAAAATAATGCACTCTGTAACTCACTGACCAGAAAGATCAATAGAGAGCTATATGGTATCAATAATTAAACAGATATTGAAGATTTGAACATTTGATCATGTGGTACATAATACAATATGCAATTGATAGGGAATATTTAACTAGACATCGTCCTCTCTTAATGTAGCTATATCGCATATGGCAATAGAGTTACATGCAAATAGAATTTAACATGCATCAAGGTATCATGGGATCCAGCACACTAATGTCTCAACAATTTTAAGACAAGGCATCATAGAAGCAGAATATGGCTGTAATCAATACAAATAAACTTGACTTCGCAAGTCAAGAAGAAATTAGCAATAACAAAATGCACCTGAAATGCAAGGTCAAGTATTGCTGCTTGGCTGTATGGGAACTTAAGCCAAGGTGATGTGCTGTTCGACTGCAAATAAACAATTAAGTGTTAGATGTATATGAAACATTGAACAATTATAACACAATTGAGTAGATAATCTTCATAAGCAATACCTTATCCTTCCGAGTTTCTGTCTGTGTCTGGGACCCAATAACAAAAACACCAGCTGGAAAAATTTCAAGCTTGTTCTTTAGACCATGATAGGTGTAATTATTTCCACATATTTTTTCAACGTCTTTCAGAAATAAGACTAGAGGCTCATGTTGACATTCTTCAGTCGCAAACTATGAGAAGACACAATCAGTAAAGAGCTATGAAGAACAAGAAATATTGATATACGTAAATATAAGAAGATTATCACCTCAAATACTACATCAAATGGATGTTTGGCTCTATCTTCCCACCCTGGGCCATCCAGGCATAGAGAATCAACTGGCAGATACAGATGAAAATACAATGAGTAATAAAATTCAATTTAGCCATATATGAAAAAGAAATTCAGCTCTATGAATAGAAAGGAACACATAGGACTGAAAGACCTGAACAGAAAAAGCCATGGTCAAGCTCACAATTGCCTCCAAGATCAATGCCACCAGGGATCTGATTATCAAATCTGACTCCAACTTTTGAGGATCCATTTTCCTCAAAAGGAAGCCGCACTTCACCCTGCGAACCATAATCTGGAGCTCTGCAGATTGAATTATATGGCATGAACCACTAGTAGATGCGGCTAAAAGAGAGAAATGGCAACACTAAAGTATTATCTGAAAGCAAAGGGTTTCTAATTCACGATTGGCATCCACAATTTACCAATTTTTAGTCACATTCGGACCAATAAGCAAAGATCAAACTAGTCAGGGACACAGGGCCTTAGTTTCCAGATAAGAAGAATGTTAAGACAAAGGAAAAAGTTAATTCAGGAGGACCATATATTATGTGCTGTTTGTAGGGAAAGGGAAATGGAAATGAAAATGATTGCCATCAATGCCCCTATATACGATGAGAAATACGTGGCCTGGAATCATATAAAACTGCTTCCTAAAATCTGTGCAATATACATCTCGTACAATTGATTTTTTTTATAAGGGGAAAAAGGTACGAAAGCCACAAGTTATATGCATCCCCTTACGGTAAGATCCATATTCAAGGCAAACTACTCTTACTACTGACATACAACAAAATCAAACACTTCTTGAAACATTCACGCAAGTAAGGCCAAAAAAAGGATAAAGTCCAAATTACTACCTTCAAGTATAGCCAAAGTCCAAATAACCCCCTAAACTACTTTTTGGTTCATTTTATCCTCACAGGTTTGCCATTTGGCTCAATTTACCCCCTACTACAATTTTTTTTTGTTTCTCCATATATAAGAGTGATCTTAAGCTAAAAGTTTACGAGATGATAGAGCACATAATAACACATATTTAAAAAATACATCATAAATTATTTTTTAATTATTTTCATATGGAAGGATATTTAATAGTAAATTAATCCTTAAGATATAAAGCTATATGAAACTAATGATAAAAAATTTTGATGCATTTTTCTAATATGTATTATGATATGCTCTACCATCTTGTAAAATTCTAGTTTAAGATTATACTTACATATGGAGAAACAAAAAAGACAAAATTGTAGTAGGGGGTAAATTGAGCCAATGGCAAAGTTGTGGGGACAAAATGAACCAAACAATAGTTTAGGGGGTTATCTGGACTTTGCCTATACTTGAGGGTAGTAATTTGGACTTTATCCAAAAAGAAAACTCGTAGTATTGTAGAGAACCACCCTCAACAAATGAACATACCTCTGTCCCTCAAGAAAAATTCCTGCCGATTGTAGAGACCCAATATATCTAACCCTATCACCTGAAAGAACCATGAGAGAACATCATTACCGCCCAAAATGATAATGAAGTAACAGGTTGCTTAATATGACCATACAGCACTATGGAAAAAGTGCTATGTCATTTTCCAAAATTTTCCACAACAATAAAATGAAAGCAGTGGCAAAAGTAGGCAACAGGTATTCCAATAATAAGACAAGGATGGCCTTACCCTTTTTGTAAGACTCCGATTCCTTTGATTTTGAAGACTGTCCCTAAAATAAACATTATACTCAAGTTCCAAACTACATAAATAATACAAAAGCAAGGAGATAAGGAAAAAAAATCAAATTTTAGTTTTATGATTATGTTCTTATCATTTACAGTCATAATTTTATACAATTTTTTTTGGCACCAGATACCAACTAAATAAATTAACACAGAAACTTTCACCAGTTGGCCAAAGTTAACGCAATTTAAAATGGTCGCTTGTATACAGCTTGTCAAAGAATCAAGCTTCTAAGGCGAAGAAACATGTATGATTCAATAAACATTCATACATGTTCTTAGTATGAATAAAAAGATAAGTTTTACCGCTAGGTGCATGATTGGTTTTTTTGCCTCACCTCGCCAACAAGAAACATGTGATAGGCAACCTTGCCTCATCTTGCCTGACACTCCATGCTTTTTGTGAGAGCAGCAAACGAGCTTTCTCTCAGTCAAGGTTAAGCAAGGCAAAGAAACCAAGCGCACCCACAATTGTGTTTTATTCAATATAATCCGAACACAGACAAAATAATATATGGTTAAGAGGCTTACACCAGACAGTAATGAATAATCCAGAATGAGCAGCTTAGCACTGAAGAATTTGGCAAGTGCCTTCACCAATAATTCTTGATAGATCTCAGACCCTACAAACAGGTAAGTTATTATACCATGCATGCAACAACAAAATTACTAACTGTAAAAGTAGAGATCATATTCCATATGAATGATACCTGCTGGACCAGATAATAGTACCCGCTTGCAAAGAGAAGATATATTTTTTGTCCACTTGGTGGAGTCCTTGCAACATAGGTTCACATATGCTGATGACAAGAGAACATTTTTTGTATTCTCACTGCAGCAAGGATGTGAAACATTAATAGATAGCTCCTACCAGCTATTATTCAATCAAAAAGCCCATCAACTGCAAATAAAACATATCCTACTTCTGCATAGACGAGACTATCCAGCGCTCTTGATTTATGACCAAGTATGCAAGTGTGCTAGATACAAGAATTACAGTTGCACAAATACGGAGAACAAAAAAAATAAGAAAAGAAAATTTAAGACTAAAAAGTATCTTTTTATAGCCATGAGGTAGTACTGTGTTATTGTAGTAAAGACATGTGAGCATGAAAGCCTTGTGCTCAGTGTGAAGAAATTGGGGGCACAAAATCGCTGCAGACAATATCAGAGCTTATTACCAACTAAATTAACTAAAGCACAAAAATATGGAGTTGGAAATTTACATCCACAAAGTAGCTTATACAAAATTATACAAGAGATGTTATGTTGTTATTGTGTACCTTAGATAATATGGAAAGCTGTCAAATGACTCTGATATATCGCTGGCACTTATAGTTGCCTTCTTCAGGTCATCCTTTAGAAGCTGATGATGAGCCAAGGGCACATTTTCTTCAGAAGTATAATAGCTCTGTTCCTCCATAGTTTTGTATAAACTGCTGACAGTTTCCTTATCTATTCAAGAAAAACAGTAGTTTATCTTAGAACTATACTTTTCTCTTTTAGTGCAGTATAATAACAAATCATCACAATTTTTTTAGAAGTAGACGACTAGATAAGTATCCAGTTCTAGACCTCTGCTAAAGCTTATGATAACAAAACCTCAGAAGTCGATAGAGGGGCAGTAGAAAATAAAGACTGCAAGAGATGCTCACCGTGAGGAATCAAGGGAGGTCGGCCAAATGGTGCCGATACTTTGGCTCCTTTCGATGATGGATTGTCTGGAGGAGCTCTGATAACAGGACGCTGCTCTTGTGGACTCACACACGTGGAGCACAATGATGATGTGCTTGATTTGTCCTCTGGAAGTTGCTGAAATATCTGCCAACACATTAAGGAATTTCATATCGAAAAAGGATTCTTGTCTAAACTTCTAGATCATCAAGTATATTAGAAGACCAGCTTCCAACCGAAACAATGGAGAAGTACTAAAGAAAGTAGTTGGTGGTAGAAAAGGATACATAAGCATGCCTCCCGAGTGAACTAAAAATGACTTCATCGCCTCCTATCAGGGTGACCTTAGAAGCCTTGTCCAAGGCCTTCCCATTGACATGGACAACTTTGGATACATATATCTCAAGGGCAGCACCCCTCTGGTACAGCATTGAATCAGAAATTCAGCATAGGTAAGGCAAGAGAAGTACAGTATAGCCTCTAGGTATAAGTCAACAAATATACCTTAACATGCTTCAGTTTACAAACAAGTGAGCCAGGAGATGCCTCGGTGAGCTTCAAGTCGTACTTTCCACCATGGCCAATAGTGAAATGAGTAGAACAAATATGAACCGAAGGGTACTGGAGAGGACAAAAGAAAAGGTACATCACAAATAAAGATAATGGCTATAATGTAGCATGTAATCTTTGCATCATCATACATGCTCTATAACCTATTCTTAAAAAGACCCTTTGTACGCAAGTTCAGCTTTTATTTATTTTTTTCAATGTATAACTGAGTTAGGATCGGAAAACAAAGCAAAAATATATCACGCACAAAAAGATTCGATTTGTTTGATGATAATTTGTTCTCAACAAAACATCATACTCACTGCTATTCACAAAAGGATTTGTTGAGTTCAATAACAAACCTCAGATGATTGGGATATGAGCCTGCCCCAAGCCTCAGCCCGTCCAGTGGGTGAGACGGGCAGCGTCTTCCACAGCGTCCCCTCATCTGTCGCAAAAGACCTCGTTGGCCTATTCTTTTTCCTCCTCCCTGAAACCAGAAAGGCAGCCGAATGAGAAATCCCCCTCCACAGCGCAATCCCATGAAAC
>BCLG01004031.1:11231-27453 GCA_001602295.1 Zoysia matrella
CCTGGCGCTTGGCCGCGGAGCTCCGCCGGGTCTCGACCATCGCGCCGCCGGCAGGGAGACGGGGGGCGCTGGATCGACCGGCCGGCGCGGGGCGGGGCGGTGGTGCGGGGCTGAAGAGTAATTTCGCGACGGGCGGGCGACGGGGCGAGAGGGAGAGGGAGGGGGAGGTGCGTGGAGCGAGACGAGAGATGCCGGGTTGGGCTGGGTTGGGTTTTTCCGTCGGCAACGCAAAGGAGACGGAGACACAGGCGAGGGAGGTAGGTGGCGGGGATATATATACAGTCGCGGGCGGTTCGTCCGATCACGATCAGATGGAGGAATCGTTGGCGGTTCAAGGCAAGTTATCCCTCCGGAAATTGGGATTATTTTTTATATAAAAGTCCAGGAGTTCCGTGATCGCGCCGCGCCGCTTTTTCCGGCCGCGGCCTGGCCTGCCGACTTGTGTCGTGTAAGGAGAAAGCCGTTCTTCCAGCCAGAAGTGAGCTAGCGCGATGGGGGCGGCGTTGCGGGACTCGACGGCGACACGTTGCTGTTGGTTGGGTGCGGCGTCGATGCGGCCGGGAGGGGGGATGATTGGGATCGGTGTGGATTTTTTTTTTTTAATAAAAAGGAAGTTTCGTGTGGTTTATGATTTTTTTATTCTCTGAAAACGAATCAAGAAAAACATTATTTCAGTCTGTCAAGCAGGGAAAAAATATTAACCTTTTTATACTCACAAAAAAATTTGAAAAAAAAATCTCAAGATAATCGTGTCATTACCCGTTATAGCGTACAAGGTGTCCTTTCGTTCCCCTCGGGTTCAAAACGGCGGCCGACCTGAGTGGGGGGTGGAAGGAAGCAGCACGTGTTGTGCATGTTCGTTGTACCTGCACACCCGTTGACGCGGCATGCAGAGCCGAGCAGATCGAAGCTCGGCGCCACTCCTCTGAGGCGCTGAGCTCACCAAAAGGGAAAGCTTCCGCGGCGACGCCGTCCCGCCGTGATGAGTGCGACGTCGCCGTCATAGGAACACCGAGACTGATGCAAACCTTTTCCTCTGTTTCTTTTTTCTCACATTCGACTCGGATCTGGACTTTTTCTTCAGGAATGCGATGCTGCCTTCGACTGGGATTGCCAGAATTGGTGCTCGTGGTTGGTGCAATCCCACCGTGTTGCTCCCGGTGAAACTTGACTTCCGATGGCTCCGCCGATGATTGTTCACCAGAAATCCTTCGTAATTCGCATGCCATACGGTCGCGAATTCGCATCATGGAGGACGTCCTCTTTACAGTAGGAGTACGTTTAAGACAAAAGTCAGGCAGGCCGTGGCGTCCGAGTAAAGCGGGCACGTTAAGAGGTGGGCTAAAATGGGCAGAGTGCAGGCACATGGGCCGTATGTAGCCTTTTACTGGATCGACTGCATTCGGACTTCGGTGTTCCCAGATTTCCGCGACAAGGCTGCATCTCTTTCGCGCGGTTCCAACCACAGAACGTACAAGAGCAAACGACATAACAGCAGTTTTATTTTTTGAGAATATCACATCAACTTTGCCCAGCTCTCAACGACAATCCACCTACTGGATGCGCGATAAGTGACTTTGCCGCCTGCCAATAGCGCCAGGGCACCGAGAGCCACCCGACGGCGACGGCAATTGCAAACAGATTTCCGCCAGGACCAGCACCGGCTAGCGACAATTTGCGCAAGGACAGAAGTCCACCAATCTGATTAAACAAACAGATGCTACAAGAGCTAGATTAGCAAAGGATTACGACGTCGAACAGACAGCTTTATACAAAAGCAAGAACAGAGCACCGCACAGAGTAGAGCAAGTAGAGTTCTAGAGCACCATAGTCCACAAAGGTCCCATCATCATCATCATACCTAATACAACAGCACTACTACCATCTTAAGCCCCCGGATTCACAAACTTATTCCTCGGTTCAGTTCGAGGGCCAATCAAGATGCGCCACCAGGGCACATCGAATCAAATCACTGGGTCTCGGCCGCGCCCTTCTCCGCCGCGAACACCTTGGCGATGCGCTCGATGGGGACGGCCGGCAGGTACTTGGCTCCGGTGTACCCCTTCTCGGCCGCGGAGGCGACCACCTTGTTGTACTTCTCGGCCCAGTGCGCGGCGGTGGGCACGACGATCTGCGCGACGTGCGGGAAGACCGGCAGGCCGTTGAGCGAGCGCCAGGTCGAGACTGCCAGGTGCTCCGCCGCGGGCTCGTAGCGCACGTACAGGTCCCTGGCCACCGGCTCCACGCGCCCGTACACGTCCTTCGCCACCGGCTCCACCTTGGCCAGCGCCACGCGGGCCGCGCCCGTCACGCCAGACTGCTGAGCCTCCGCAGTCAGCTCGCGCGCCACCTCCGGCACGCCGCGGGCAACGGCGCAGGCCTGCGCTGTTGCGGTCTTCAACGTCTGGGGGAGGTGCTTGTCCAGCTCATGCACCGTGTGGTCCACCTGGAATGTTTGCCTCACTTTCGGTCAGCACCACAAGCAAAAAATTCATTCGTGTCCTAGTAGTATACTCCTTGTCACACAATAAGATCGTTTTATATATTAACACGGTATTAAAACACAATTTTGACTTTTATTTTCTATAAAAATATTTATAAAAAAATGACATATATATATTTTTATGAAATTATTTTTCGAGACAAATCTAATTATATAATTTTCATATGTCTAAATTTAACAAATTAAAAATTATTTGCAATTTATACTCTCAATATTTGATTAAAACATTATCTTTATTGTGTGACCGGAGAGTGTAGTTAACAATGTTTTGAATGAAATTTAAAACTACGATTGTTATCCAAATTTCATTAAGTAACAGGTGATCAGTAGCATCGAAATCTCCGCCGAGTGCCGCTAAAATGCGCCGGGGCCCAAGGAATCGGGAACTCGATAATCGATACAGTGGCAGATTTGCCCGCACCACCACGGAAACCCCGCGCAAGGACAGTCACCGCCCACCCAACCACCCACCCAGACCCAGCACTCCAGCAGGCCCCAGTTGGTGGTGGGGCCGGAGCTCAAGATAGCCACACACCTCCCGCGCCCGCGAGATGTCAGGGCAATCATGCACCGCGCAAGGAAAATATCTACCCGCGCCACCCGGCGTTACGGAACCTTCCAGAGATAGCCTGCGACGCACGCACGCACGCACGGCGGGAGAAGGCGCCCCGTCACCGCCGGCGACGAAGCAGCGCCAGTTCGGCGCGGAACGTGGAGACCACGGCAACGTATTCCCTCCCCCCCCCCCCCTCCCCTTCCCCCGGCAAACCGCCATAACCTACAGGGCGCTCGATGAGTCGTTGCGATTACCTTGCGATCGACGAAGGCGAGGACGTCGAGGGGAACGTGATGGAAGCGGCCGTAGACGGGGCCAACGACGCCCTTGACCGCGGACTCGACGGCGTCGACGCCGGAGCGGAGCGGGCCGGCGTGGTCCTTGGCGAGGCCGTACAGCCCCGCGAGGCACACCGCCGCCTGCGCCGCCGCGACCTGGACAAAGTCGAGGTACCTCAGCTTCGGGGGCCTCTTCGTCGCCGCCTCCTGCTCCTGCTGCACCGCCACCTCCCTCTCCTCCTGAAACGAACCCCCCAAATCCAAATCCAAACCAACCAAATCAGCAACGATTAGGGCAAATTCCACGCGCGTGAGCATCGATAGGATCGAGGCGGGAGGCGGAGGGATTTCGCTTGCTTACCACTCGGGGCTCCGCCATCTCACGGAATCGGACGGGCGTTTCTTCTCTCTAGAACTCTGGCGAGAACGGACGAGACGAATTTTTTTTTTCTTCCTGCTGCGGCGCTGAAGGCCTGAAACGAGGAGGCGGGGGCTTGGCAATGGTGGCTATAAAGGCTGGGTCTGGTGTCCTCAGCCGTGGGATGCGGGAGCGCGGTTTAATCGGAGCCGTCAAGATAATGCGAGAACGCTCTGGAGCAGGACAGCAACGTCGGGGCTCCCGTGAGAAGCACGGCTCGTCGCCGACGCCCGCGGCCACGTTGCAGCCATCGCCATCTCTTATCACTCCTCGCCGATCCGTGTGCGGTGTGTGGCGGTGGTTTCCGATGCTGTGAGCTGATTGATGACGCTGACACCAAATTTTCTACTCGTAGAATTTTTTAGCAGTGTTCCTTAATTATTTCATACGAAATCCTGGATTGCTGCTTTAGTTCATCTAGAAAATGGCATGGTGAATAAAGGAAATCAAACTTTTCAGATAAAAATATAAATTTATACGGCGAATAAAGCTTTCTATTACCAGCGGCAAGTTGGACGCAAACTGTTGAATCCGCGATCCATCATGCAGTCCTGAACGGACTCACGTGTGTCCGGATCTGCTACTGCTTTACAGTGCCTCTCCTGGCTCGATCCTGTAGCCCAGCGGATTCAGATCCGATCCCGTCTTGCTGTCCTCCGATAATCAAATGTGATCCGGAGTTAGATTCAACTAAAACCTGAATAATCATGTAACGAACGTCGACGCCATGGGGGCAGAGCAACCTGCCTGCTGCAGGATTTGCCGGACAAATTTCTGCTTTGGTCATACATCCAGAGTCCAGTCTAATGATAAAACAATTTACTACCTCTGTCTTAGTATAAATTTATTTTTATCTTTTGTTCACTGATATTTAATTAATAATTTTTATAGATTTTACTAAATATAAAAACTTAGTATTTATATTTTTAAATTCTTTAAAAGAAATACTTTCAAAAAATATATAATTTGTATGATTAAAATTATTTAAATTTATTAAAATCATTGATCAAAGTCATATTTTAATAAAACAATTAGAAGGAGTAGTTGCTAGAACGAAAAATAGCAGTGCGAGAGACCCTGCACCTAAACGAGCCAAAATAGCAGTGAGACTTTTCATAAGGAAAAGAAATGAGAAAACAACAGAAAGTCCAACATATTGTAGGGAGGCCCAACGAATAGCCAAACTACAGTTGAAGCCCACAACGAGCACTTTGCATCTCGTACAGGCCCAATCCACTTTGTTTCAGGGGCCTCGGGCTCCTCGTCCTCGTCCCGCCACCGCCGCTGCAGCCCGGAGGGATCCTCAGCCGCGCGCTCGTTCCGTCGCCGCCAACGTGTCAAGTTTAAAGTATTTTTAACGATAAATTATTTCACAATAAAATAAATATTAGTTTCATAAATTTTTTAATAAAACAAATGATCAAAGGTAAATATTTAAAAATTTTAAAAAATAATTATTTTGAGACGGAAGCGAGTACAATGGAAACGAACCAACGGATAGCTGGAAGATCCCAATCGGATAACTTGAAAAGATGATACGATCCAACATCTCTCCGAACTAGAGTACGAGTCTCCTCTCCAGCTACCTGTCATACTCCTAGTAACTAATAAGGTCTACTTTGAAATGTGAGAATTTTTTTTTGTTTTATGTATTTTTCTGTGCAATTAAATTAATTCTGATAAAATTTATGTAAGATTTCGGTGTTTCATAAAAGACCTAAAAAGAAAACCGAATGTCTTCCATTCCATTACTTGTGGTGGTGGAACAGCAGTCCACCTACAGCCTGTTCGCTATTTACTGCATCCGTTTCAAAATATAAATATTTTTAGTTTTCGATAAAGCCAAAATCTTTTAACTTGTATCAATAATATTTAGAAAAGTACATAATTTATAATATAAATTTTTAATTTTTATGAAAGTTTATTTAATGATGAATTCAAAAATATAATTTTATATGGTAAAATATTAATCTTTATATATTAAACACCGTGTGTTCTTTTCGACCTTGTTGCGCCACGTCACTTTAAAAAATATTAACCGTCGGATTAAGTGGATATTAGAAAAAAGAAAAAAAATCTTTTCTCTAGTGGACTAGAGCGTGTTTCTACTCGACGAGAGCAAATATGAACGATCGTGCCATCGCAATATATTAAAGCGCAAGTGTTTTTTGATAGCTTGTTGTGCTATGTCACTAAAAAATATTAACTATCAGATTAAAATATAACAATGGATATTAGAAAAAAAATATTTGGAAGAAGAAAAAAATCTTTTCCCTGGTCAACATAGGAGTGTGCTTCTACTCGACAGGACAAAGCACGAATAGCCATACCGATATAAAAAAAAGTTTTTATAAATTTATTCTACTTCTATATCTTTTAAGTATATGCTACAACTAAAAACCTTTATATGTTATAAAAATATATATTTAGATACTTTAAATTATTTTATCTTCTAAAAATGCTCCTTAATTGCTATGCTATAGATTCAATATAACTATTTCAAAAGATATAAGAGAATTTCTTATAAATTTAGTCTACTTCTATGTCTTGTAAGTATATGCTACAATTAAAAAACTTTTATATATTATGAAAATATATATTTAGATAAATTAAATTGTTTTATCTTCTAAAAATGCTGCTTTATTACCGTAAGAATTAAAATTCAATTTTTTCTCTGCTTACAACTCCGGTCTAAAAAAATAGTAGATTTGGACCCAATGCTTTAATCAAACATTGCCAATATAAATTAAAAATAATTTTAAATTTATTAAGTTACAAAATTAAAAATATTAACCATCAGATTAAAATCTAACGGTAGATGTTAAAAAGGAGAAAAAAAATAGATATTAGGAAAAAGAAAAAAAATTATTTTTTCAGTCTAAGAGCGTGCTTCTATTCGACAAAAGCAGACATGAACGACCGTACCATCGTAATATATTAAAGCGCAGGTGTTCTGAGATAGCTTGTTGCACTATATCATCTTAAAAAATATTAACCGTCAAATTAAAATATAATTATAGATATTAGAAAAAAAAATATTTAAAAAAATATTTTTTCCTCGGTCAACGTAGAAATGCGATTCTACTCGGCGGGCGTAACAGCCACGCTGATCAATTTGTACCCACTGAAAAATCTTCAGGATCGCAGACGTGCAGGCAATTTCCGTGCCGTTTGGTTCCTGTTGTTATGCTGACCCATTTCTTAATTAGAGGTCTAGAGGTAAGCGTCCAAATTAAGGTCATCAGATCTAAACGCAGCCGATCGAACATTTTTTTAAAAAAAAAAAAAGTGGCAGGAGCACTGCTTTTCATCAAGGAGAAGTAAAAAGAAACAACACAATACAATCTGGAGATACAAGAAGAAAGGGGTGGCAACAGGCCACCATCACCAGCAGACGCGAAGGAGAAAGAAGACCAGCAGATCGAACAATGTCCGGCCAAATTACGCAGAACAACAACGCATAGAGGACCACAAGGCAACGCAAGGATTAATAAATCGTTTTACATCGCACAGCTTAATGCTTAGCACAAGAACACCAACAATTTAACCAGAAAACGAAAAGAGAGGAAAACTTCATTCCAGTTCCTCTCGGATCCGAATTAACACGAACGAATGAGAGCGCGGTAATTAAACGCTCGGCGGAAACAAACAAGGCATCATTTTTTCAGTCAGTCCGTCGTCGTCTAGCCGCGGCACTGCGTGATGGCGGAGCATCCGCGGGTGTAGGGGTTGGTCTTGACGCCGGGGTGGCAGTTGTAGTACGACGCGCCGCGCAGGCCGCAGGGGATGCCGTCCGCGCGCAGCGCGCCGTAGCTGATGTGCGGCTTGGTGCTGCTGCCGTTGGCGTTCAGGTCCTGCAGCAGCCGCCGGCGGCTGACCAGGCCGCCGAGCCTGGAGAGATCGTCCTCCTCGTCGCCGACCATACCGGCGCCGCGGCCGCGGATGCTGAGCAGATGGTCGTCCTTGTCCGCCGCGCGCGCGTAGGCCGACGCCGACGCCGCGGCCACGGCGAGCGCGGCCAGGAGGACAGTGAGGAGGAGCGGAGCGTGACGTGCCATCGCGGGGGTGGCCGACGTGCCGGGAGAGCCTCTCTTTTTCTTGAGCGGGGGAGAGAGAGCCTCTCTTGCTTTGTTTGTGTGTTGTGGCGAAGGGCGCGCGCAGGGGAGGTGTTTTAAATTGGGAGGAAACGGCGATAAATCATCCATTTTTGACGGGGTTGTTCTAAAAAAGGCATGCTCGCAAATAACTGGATCGTGATGATCAGTTTAACCTTGCGTGTGATCAAGGACAACTAGATCCACCTCGTACATAGTAGTTTGGAAAATTTGAGTTTAATTTCTTTTTCCAGAATAATTTCGAAAATACGGAATCCTCAATATTCACCTCGATGGATGATGCTTTTTTTTTTTAAAAAAAAAAGAAAAATGGGAAATGCGAAAGACAACAGATAGGCCAACGTATTTATTAAGGCCCCTACACGAAGCCCAACTGCAGTTTTGGCCCAGAAGCGCCAGAATAAGCACTAGAGTTTATAATTGCTTCACTTAGTATATTACTCCGGATTTAAATTATTGACACCGTTGATTTTTAACATTAATTTTGATTATTTATTTTATTCAAAAGATTATTTAAATATGCAAAATTATTAGTTGTAATTTAAATTTCACTGATAATAAATCAAATAGTAATAAAATTTTACACTTTTGAATAAAATAAATAGTCAAAATTAATATTAAAAATGTGCTAATAATTTAAAACGAGATGTAGTATAAAACAGACCCCGACATGCAGTCGGTTTTCTGCTCCCGCCACCACGGCGACCACGCTCCCTCATCTCCTGCATCTCCAGGTCTGACCGTCTCAATTACCTGTTCACCCAGCCGTGTTCCTGAATTAGGGTGCGTTTGACGCCTTGAAATGTTTTAGATTTTTGAATGATTTACTTGAAAACGTGCTAAACTAAATGACTAAAATGGTAAAACTTTTACCGTTGAATCACTTGAAACGTTTCAAAAATTTAACTTGGACGAGTGAAACGGCTCCGAGAGTGTTTCACTTGTGAATCGCTTTGCTGTCAGCCATGTAACTAAAATCTAAAAAAGTTTCTTCAAGTTTCTAAATTTTTTCTAAATTATTCTGTTAGATTCGTTTCGTTAAATTTTTTAGTGTAGGTGTCTTTTGAGTTATTTCTAAAATTTTTTAAAATTATTTATTAGTTTTTGAAATTTTTTAAAATTGTTTTATTAGTTCTCAAAATTTTTTAAAGTTATTCTAATATTTTTAGTATTAATAAAAAAATACATTAGTCATTTCAATCATCTTTTTTGTTTTTTTTAATCTGAATCACTAAAATTTACCAAACGGTTTCTAACATGATTCTGTTTCTAACTGAAAACAACTTCTGATCTAAAACTTACTTTTCTGCATTCGAACATCTTCCAGCGGTTCATCACTTCAGCTGCCAGATGGTAGTTTTTTGCGCGACTTGCTATAGCGAATTAGAGCGCCTCAATTCATATATGAACTGCTGTTCACGCTCGATCAGTGCCATGTGCTTGGTAATGTGAATTTATTTGGAATCGTTAGTATGAAGTGAACACTGTCGGGTGCCTTTGGCTAAACAAAAAGATCGAGATTGCAAGCGTCGAGCAGATTCGTGGATTCGCGGCAACATTTATCTTGAGATTGAAGTTTTTGGCGTTGCATCCTCGTACCGTATCGACACCAAAGCAAGTGCTGACGCTGGCTGGATTGCAAGGGCCGGAGATGGAGACACAGCACTCCATTACCAGCCACCAGGTAGTGTGCTGGGTTGTCTCCCACCCTCCTCCTCCAAAGCGAAGCTACATGTAGGCTAAGCCATGGAGGGAGCACACACAGCAAGCACGAGACGGAAATGCCGACTCCTACTGCACTTCGCGTAAAGATAGCAGCATCCCTGCAGCAGCGATGTGGTCGTGCCTGGCTCGCTTTGCCTCGACACGACAGAACAGACGCGGCTGCATCCGCGTAAGCCTCTCCATCGTGAAATGAGGTGACCTTCTTCCACTCCGTACTTCTTTTGCCCTTTTATTCCCTTTCGGTTGCTGAAAGCGAAAGGATTCGGCTAGGGTTGCACGGTCTAATCTCCAAAGTTACCCCGATTTTACCTCCATTTTCTCCACAATCAAGCGCAATATTAGTGCAGCCATCCCTCTCTGAAGCTCGCAGAACATAAACTCTGACGCAGAGTTTGCTTCCGATCGTGTCATCGTGAGATATTTTGCTAGCGCTATCTTTAGGACGACAGCTACTTCAGACGGAGGAGGACAAATATACGGAGAGATCTCTTCGATTTACCTTTAGGCAGCAGATCAATCTCAGTGCATAATGCCGCGCGCACCAACTGTTTGGCAGAATGCCCAAACTGTGGAAGTATCTATCACTGCATATGATCAACTGTGCATTTCTTGCACATGTCCTTATTCTTATTCTGATCATGGTGGCTGGTGGTTGTGGATGCAGGCTGGAGCTTTGAATAGGACGTTACCACTTGTTTCTGTTAGCGAGTAAGAATGCTGGGAGATTGCAACACTTGTGTTGAGTTGTGCTTTTTTATTTTCTCCGTGGCCTTATTCAGATCATCGTGGTTGCAGGTTGGACACTTCAAAGAGGCCATCACCACTAGTTTCTGCTGCTTGAGTAAGAAGGCTCTGTGATCTCGCAAGCACGAGAGACATGAAAAGGTTGGATATTTGACAAGGACAAGGTTGCAGAGAATCAATAACGTGTCCTATTTCCATTTCTTTTATGTAGATAGTTAATGGATGAGGAGCAGGGCGACACTCACGCGAGCATTCTATGTTGCCCCACGACAAGGAGTCCACCTCCACCATATGCAGATATGCGGCGATCATCCGCAACGGTGAATGCACACCATTTACCATGAATTGACTGCAGAACATCACCAACAAAGTACCACAGCTGCAATTATTAGGTAAATGCTTGTTACGTCGACATCTCCTTTTGGAATATGGTGGAGTATTGTCATTTCTACTGGGGAAAAAATTTTCCATCGTGGATATGCACTTACCCAAAGGTAGAGATTAATTGATCTAAGATAAATGCAAATCCCATTTTTAAAAGCAACCTACCCTTGTTTATTGTCAGGGCTATCCTTGGGTGCTTCAATTATTTGGTATTTGATTATGGTCACATGTCTATAGGTTCAGTGGCAGTTGACCCCGCTATGCAATCTAAGTCGTGTGCTCTTCTTCCTGCAGAAGCATGAACTTTCACTGCATAAGGTACGGATTGTCTTCATCAGTTTCATGATGTCTTATGATGCATTCAGATGCATTCAAATAATAGCTTTTGAAATGAATAAATGGGTTCTTATCTTTTGATGTTATCTAGTTTCTTGGTTGTAATTGACCCTGTATCCTGGTAGATCATTCCCTGTTTTCCTTAGGTGCATTATTGGTAACTTTAGGGTGGTTAGCCAGTTATCATTGTCTCTCCATCAGCATCTTTTGTCTCACATATTGTTGAATTGTTTTTTTCATGTGAGATATGGTCCACCTTTATGTTTTGGTTGGAAGTTACTTAGTTCCATGCTCATTGACATAAAGGTAGTTTTGAGGTATTTTGTCGTAATGATACACACAAAATGCTCATAACCATCGGTTCACATTTTTTATTTTTTTTGTCATTGGATTCATGCTAAGGTCCATGCGTTTGTCAGGCACCGAAGGCATCATGGTTGTTTAGGTATCTTTCTGTTATCATTTGCTCAACGGCTCACCATGTCTGGGGTCCTTTTAATCTAGGTTCATAGAGTCTAATCAATATTATCTTAAATATAACCTCAACAAATATGAACATTCTGGGATATTAAAAACAGTGTATGCAACAATTAATTTACTGCTGTTTTCACTTTTTTCTCTTCTGTTGTCGCACTAGTTTATTTTATCTCTCAAGCATTGGCCACACCCTTCAAACATAGCAGTTTAGAATTGAACTTTTAGCACAGATGGCACTTTGGTTTTTGGCATTTGATTTTTGATTATATGGAGCTAAATAATGCAATGCAATTTCTACATTACAACTCAATTATACTCCTTCAAAAAGGTGGAATACATATATTATTATATTTCAATTTCAAGATTTGTACATACACTATTATTCCTACAAGGCCAAGGAAGCGTAGTAGTCTAGTAGAATTAGAAAAGCACATCATGAGAATTATTTTGAACATACCATTGCATTCCTCTACAATTTTCAGTAGAGTGACAGTTGTGGGAATTCTAGAAAAACTGAAACAGATTGTCCTGTCAACAACGATTACAGTGGACCATCTTACCTGGGGTGCATTATCTAATCGGTCCAGAATATCTCAGATAAAGAGGAAATGTTAAGAATAAATCCTTCTCAGATCATGCACTATCACACTATAAAAGGGGCAGCCCTGCTCCAGAAATCGTTACATTGAGCCATTGCCTTCCTCTTTAAGACCATGCCCATTTCATCTTCTTTTGCTTCTAATATGGATGAGCATAAGTTAGGCTGCAAGGGAAATAATGTACTTCAGGAGCTTGAGAAGCTAACTACAAATGCTGAAGCAACTCAAGAGCATGTATTGAAAAAGATTCTTGAGCAGAATAAGGCTACCGAATACTTAAGGGAATTCATGAATGGGTCAACAGACATTTCTGCCTTCAGGAGCCAAGTTCCAGTAGTGACATATGATTGTGTCCAGCCCTACATTAGTAGGATTGCAATGGGTGAACAATCATCAATTTTATGTGGAGAACGAATTGTAGAACTGCTGAGAAGGTCTGTCTCTTTTTCTGATTCTTTCATCAGTTAATATTTTTTGCGTACATAAGTACAGCATTCAAAATGTCAAAACTATCTCATACAAATTTTATGTTGTACTAGATAATATTATTGGTGCTTCTGCTTTGTCATATTTTAGTAATGTTATGACGTGTGATTTTAGAAAAAACTTTATTTACAGCTCTGGAACTTCTCGGGGTGAGCCAAGATTGATGCCATCCATCTCAGAGGATCTAGACCGTCGAACATACCTCTATAGTCTCCTCATGCCTATCATGAGCAAGTAAGGCCTTTGTCTTTTTAACAGCCTCCAAATATATTTCGATTGTGCCTGAATTTTGGACTAAACTGTATGTGCATTTCTAAGTTTATTGTATTATCTTATACTCGTGATCTTGGATGTCCTAATCACAATTAAATATAGCTTCCTGAGAGTGTCGTACTAGTAAATTTCACATGTTTGAGTCTTTTTCTAGAGCATTAGGTTTTAGAGTCTCCAGCTAGATTTCGCCTTGGGATAACAATTTTTGACTTAATCAAATGTACAGGTATATGCCAGGCCTCAGTAAAGGGAAGGCCATGTATCTACTCTTTGTGAAAGCTGAAGCATTGACAACTTCCGGCCTCCCAGTTCGATCGGTCCTCACAAGCTATTATAAGAGCCCTCACTTCTTGCACCGTAAGCACGACCAGTACAACAGCTATACCAGTCCTGACGAGGTTATTCTTTGCCCGGACAGCCGGCAGAGCATGTACTGCCAGCTGCTATGTGGCCTGGTAGAACGCCAACTCGTCCTTCGTCTTGGGGCGGTTTTCGCCTCAGCTTTCCTTCGGTCTATCAGCTTCCTTGAGCAGAACTGGTGTGATCTAGTTAACGACATTCGAACTGGCCAGCTCAATTCCAGCATCACCGACTCCGCCTGTCGGTCAGTCATGCAGAGGTTTCTTGCACCGCCCAATCCGGAGCTAGCCGATGAGCTTGATGCGATATGCAGCTCCGGGTCATGGAAGGGAGTGCTAGCCAGGCTCTGGCCAAACGTCAAGTACATCGAAGCT
Organism: Zoysia matrella; assembly: GCA_001602295.1. Taxonomy (NCBI): domain Eukaryota; kingdom Viridiplantae; phylum Streptophyta; class Magnoliopsida; order Poales; family Poaceae; genus Zoysia; species Zoysia matrella. Next base: position 24,860 of record BCLG01004031.1, read on the forward strand.
GTTCGTACAGGCACGATGGCGCAGTACATCCCCATGCTAGAATTCTACAGCGGCGGCGGGATTCCTCTGGTCTGCACGATGTACGCGTCTTCGGAGACCTATTTCGGCGTCAATCTGAGGCCGCTCTGCAGTCCGACGGACGTGGCCTACACCATCCTCCCTAACATGGCGTATTTTGAGTTCGTACCATTGGAGAATGGCCTCAAGATGACAGACCGTGAGGAGGTGGTGGAAAGTGAGAAGCTTGTCAGCCTGGTGGATGTCGAGGTCGGATGCTACTATGAGCTTGTTGTTACCACATTCTCTGGTAAGAGCAGCACCCCATTCAAACATCTTATTATGATTATTACTCAGAATTTATATGCCGATAACTGAGTTTCATGATTTCATTGGCCCAGGCCTTTACAGGTACCGCGTAGGCGATGTACTTCAGGTCACAGGCTTCTACAACCGCGCGCCCCAGTTCAAGTTCATATGCCGGAGAAACGTGATCCTGAGCGTGGACGCGGACAAAACCAACGAGGAGGACCTCCACAGCAGCGTCACCCACGCCAAGAAACTCCTGGAGGACCGAAACCACCTCCTCCTGGAGTACACGAGCTGCACCGACACGTCCACCGTCCCCGGCCACTACGTGCTGTTCTGGGAGATCAAGTCCACCGCCGTCCACGAAGGCGCGACACCACCAGGTCCACCGTGCGACCCTCGGCTCCCCGAGAGCTGCTGCGTCGCGGTGGAGGCGTCGCTCGACTACGTCTACCGGCGGTGCAGAGCCCACGACAGGTCGGTCGGGCCGCTGGAGATTCGGCTGGTCCAAGCCGGCGCCTTCGACGCGCTGATGGATCTGTTGGTCAGCCAGGGCGGCTCGATCAACCAGTACAAAACTCCGAGGTGCATCGAGCACTCCGGGCCGGCGTTGAAGCTGCTCGATTCCATGGTCGTCGGGTGCTTCTTCAGCCCCCGGGACCCTGAGTGGACCGTGTAGGTGAGTGTGCAGGGTTAGCAGATGTGTGGTGTCTGGTCCTTATTAGACGTTTGCTGAGTTGCTTCTCGTCAGGTCTTTGATTCACGGTGTCACTTCGTGTCTGTGTCCTGAAGGACCATTTAAATAAATAATAGATTAATTTGATACATGTTATTATAATTTTATGAAATTTGAAATATGTCATTTGAACTTACGTGTCATTTATTTGCAGAGTTCTCATATATTATTGACACATCGATGGTATGTTTTAAAGTTTGAAAAACTGGCATAAATTTAATTTGCCCAATAATAATCTGAGATGAGAAATTTCGTCCACGCTTGTTGCGTATACGTTTCATCTTTGTTGTTGTCATTAGTACCAGGCTCAGTTTATTCTATTGGCCCATGGGTCGTCACATTGGGTCAGGCCACCTGACAAATTCACGCTTCATTTGCATCGTCCTCTGTAAACTGTAATCCATCACACATTCCTTCGATTTTGTTTTTCGAGCAGTTCTTCCTTCGAATTTGCTGGGTCTCTTTTTTTTTTTTTTTTTTTTTGATGAATCGAATCTGCTGTACTGTGAATCTGTGATGCTCGTGAACGAACAGGCGGCAGGGAAGGTCCGGCCCATAAGAGCGGACATGTAATCAAACCCATTATATGTAGGCCCACGGCTCATCTAACAAACAACAGCGAAGAGGCCGAAAGCAGGGCGAGCTGAACGGATGAAGCCAAGAATCTACTATTGCATATCACGATCAAGAAGGGTCCAATGGTTATCAAATTTGTTCGTGTATACTTCATTCAAATTCAAGCTTGTAACAAGAGTGGAATTGTTACAGAAAAGGAAAAAAAAACAGCTCTTGTACATGTAGTAGAGTTTAGGTCAAACGAGCTAGTTTTGTCTGTTAGAAATTGATCTTCATCTATTTTGACCCAACGGTATTAATGAGCCTTTGACCTAATCGCGCTCTGATCGGGGGCGCCCAGCCCATTATGGCTAGTGGGCTCCTGTCGTCAGCGCCACAATAAATAGAGTTGGAGACCGGCCAGAACTCATAACTTAAGTTCGTCCGTACCGCCTTACCCCACCAACAAACCTTAAACCCGATCTGTGAGGGGGCGCTGTGTCGACAGAAAGCACCACCGCCGTCACCGCCACGACGACCGCCTTCACCGGGAGATGGACGACGTCGTCGTAACTTTTACGCCATTGCCCTCTCCACCGACCGACGCTGCCCTAGCGCAGAGAACCGCACCGACAAAGGGCAGATGGCCGGATCGTCTTCCGCAACTCCGGCGACCGGATCCGAAGGCATTGACTACCTCCGAACCACAGATCTATTACCGACACGAAACTCTCGGATCTACACTCCTAGACATCGGGAAAAGATCACCACATTGGCATCAGAGCTAGATCTAAGAGTGGATCCCGACGAGTATAGAAAAACTCGCCGGAACCTACCCGCGAGCAAAGATTCGAAAGAAAAATTGTAGCCCTCGAGCTCCGCGAAAGAACCGCGAAAAAGAAAAAAAAAGAAAAGAAAACAGCAGCCGCAAAAGATCTTATAAAAAAAAGAAGAATCTGAAAAAAAAGAAAAGACCGGCGGCCACTGCTGCCGGCGC